>PVJO010000614.1:0-221633 GCA_004026905.1 Hystrix cristata | reverse complement strand
GTCTCATCGAGTCACTGCATTGTTGAAGCTGGGCTTGAACTGATCCTTCTACATCAGCCTCCCAGAATACTGGGATTACAGGTGTTCACCAACACATTTATCTGAGAGAACTTTTTCTTTCCACAATGGTGCCATCTGTTTAAAATTTTCTTCTTAATGTTATCAATATGTACATCTAAAATGTACCATTAAAATAAAATTTAAAAAATAGAATAAAATAGAATAAAATAGAACAAAATTTTCTTCTTAAGTCTGAGGAAGTGGTGTTATAGCAGGAGAACTCTTAAAGAGATAATGACCAGAAAAAAATTCATTTATAAAGGATTATGTTAAATCGATTGTGTATTTTATGACCAAAATAGCATTGATCTATGAGTTTACTAATTTACTATTGATTTAAAAAAAACAACAACAACAACAAAAAAACTTCAGTAAGTACATCTTGAGGGAATAGTTACCCTCTCCACATTTCTATAAGAAAATTTCCCCTTCTGTGTTATGTCTATTAATTTGACCACTTCTTCTTAGAACTGAAGTCCAGCAGTCAATCTTTACTTTAGCAGGGTGGGGGTGGTTGGGAATTGAACTCAGAGCCTTGTGCTTGCTAGGCAAGTGCTCTACCACTGAGCTGAATCCCCAACCCCCAAAAGTCAATCCCGAGGAGAGAAGACAAGTTGGACAAGAATCCATTCTACAGCCACAGTAGTGGCCAGCCCAGGAAGAAGGCCGATAGGACCTTTGCTTTTACTATGGAGTATTGGTTCTTACCATATCAGAGATATAATTCCGATTCAAAAACCCTTGTATTTTGTTATTATTTGTGAAATCGATTACTCTTTATTATTTCCTCTTATTGTTTTATTTTGCAAACATCATATTCTGCCAATGGGAAGCTTTATTATCATCTAAAGAAAAATGTTTCTTTTGAATATTCTCCATGGAATCATAATTCCTATTGCATAAACTCCTAAAATGAACATCTCTTTAAAGACATTGTGCAAAATTTTAAGCAAAAACTATGAGTTTGATTTACCACTTTTAATTAAGCAGGAAATTCTCCTGTTTCACATCATTAAAGGAGTAATGCAAGTTTTACTGCCTTCTAAATGACTGTTTTAGTCAGCTCAGGCTGCTATAAAAAATTATGCAGACAGAATGCCTCAAATAAACATTTATTTGTCACAGTTCTGGAGGCCAGAAGTCCAAAACCAGGATGGCAGCATGGCCAGGTTACTGGGGAGGAGCCTCTTCTGTGTTGCAATTGCTTCTTGCCGTATCCTCATAAGGCAGACACGCAAACAACTCTGGGCACTTTCTCTCATTTTAAAATATATTGCTATGTATTCATGGTACATAATAATTACATTTGTCTTAGGGAATTCATACATACACATGTCACAATGTAATCATTTTTACTTTTCTGACTTCTCCCATCCTTCTCTCTCCCCCACCCCCACAAGCTCAGGTGATCAGTAGAGAGCCCCACTCCTATGACTCCGTGGAGCTGTAATGGCCTAGTGAAGACCATGGATCCAAGTACCTTCACATTGAGATGAAGGCTACTGAAATTGGAGGAAACACAAACATTTAGTACATAATAGTGTTCTTCCAAACAGTATACTCTGAATATGCCATGTGTAGAGATGAAAGATTCTAAGTTTTCTTATGAAAAAGGGGAAGTCAGCCACATCGATTCATTTCATGTAATTTGTTGAATTCGGTAGAGTGAATTTCCTGCCATTCTTTTCAGAGCTGATTCATTTTGTCTGCATAGCTTTAGGACCATATGTGAAATTAGGTCTCTTTAAAAAGTGATGGGGGATAATAAATGCTTTAGGAATTTGTTTTGCTGACGTGAACTAATGATGGAAGAATATATGGTGAAATATATTTTTAATTACTTTTCAACAATGTTAAATGTTTTTTCCTTATTTTCATATTTAATGTTCTTGATCAAGCTTACTGAAAAGGCTCAGAACAGAGTATTTTGCATAATAATACATGACTAACTTTATAGGAAAATGTATCAGGATATGTAAGCAACATTTTTTTTCCTGCAAAAAAATTAGAACTTTACTTAGGATTCTTTGTGTCTTCAAAGGGTGACACTTTTATTTCCCCCTAAACTACCTAAACTAAATCTGCCATTATTGATTTTTTTCATCAACTGTAATTAGGAGGTGTTTGTTTTTTTTTCAGATTAAGTCTAGTTTAAGCACCAATAGGACATGGAATGCCCAAGCTTAAATATTCACTTTCTAACTCCAGGATACTCAGTTTCATTTGGCCTATAAAACGTGAAACTTAATTTTACTGAATTGAAGTGGTAAGTGAAGTCTCTGCTCAGATTTGTGTCACAAAATGTCCTGCAGTTGTGATTGTTCCACCCATGAGTAAGCAGAAATTACATTAGACGTACTAATGAAGACGAGAAAGTGGCTGAAGTCACCTTTTCTTGCATATGCACATAAGGCTAAAGCTAAGATTATGTTTTCAATCCCATAGATCATTCTCCCAAGCCATCTTTCATTATTTTGGACACCCGCAGGTTTATGCCCTGCATACCTGCTATTACCACTTCCGTTATTAAAGAAAAAGAAACATGGAACAGTATTACCCAATCATCTTTATTTGTCCTTCGTGTATTGCTGCCTTATAGCGTCCAATTATTTCCAGGAATTGAAAATTGCTTATTACAAGAAATGATGAAGGAAAAGGCTGTTGTCTATAATTGTCATCTCAGAGTACATGCTACCTCTTTTAATGAAAAATGAGTATGCACAAAACAGGGACAGATTGAAGCGATACTTTTTTAGAATTCAAGCTGCATGATAGATGATATTTCCACATCTGAATGTCCAAATGTTTTGGGAATGAGCAAACTTTAGCAAGGAAGACTTGTGACATTCAGTTGAAAGCCATTCTTAGCACCTGAATCAACAGCTTGACATGCCACAAAAATAAAGGAAAAGCTACTGTTGTCATTTGTATTAAAAAACATGGTGAGGTGTGTTCCTCAGAGGATACCATCTGAGTCACAGGACCTATCCTTAGCTTTCCTTCTCCTGCATGATTACATGGAGGTAATCTTTTCTGGTTGAGGATATTAAATCTGCATCTTTGCAAACCAGCTGCCATACAGGTTAGTAACTAATTTGAAATAGAGTTTTGGGGGGAGAGAGCTTTTGAAGATTTAATAAAGTTAAAATGAGATTGTACTGACTTAGGATGGACTCTCAGACTAATGCCTAGTAACATTACAAGAAGAAGGATGTTTGGATATGGGACACAGAGACATAGACACACACAGAATACAGACACCCAGCTAAAGTTGGAGGCAGAGATTAGAGAGATCCAGCTGCTGCAGGTGAGGGAAACCAAGAGCGGCAGGAGCTGGGAGAAGTAAGAAGAATCTTCCCTTAGACCCTGCAGAGGGCACACAGCCCTGACACTCTGATTTTGAACTTCAGGCCACCAAACTAGGGGAGAATGAATGTTAAGGCAAAAATACTTATTGGCCTTAGTTGTCCCTCCATTCACAAGTTCTATAGACTCCCAATGGACAGGTAAGTATGATAAGATACACACGGTTTATTGTCACTTTCTACTGAACAGCCGTAGGCTTTGGCACTTGAGATTCCTGTAACAGGTGGTAACCACTGGACTAGAAGTGTATTTTGTTCACAAATTCCTGGTGTTTGCGGCTGTGGGTTGGAAAACCAGATTACACTCAACTTCACTGTGAGCCTCAGGTGTCCTGAACTGTTCACCTCGGGTGACACTTGGTGCTCCGAGTTGACCGTCACCATCAACGCCTGGTTCATTAAAGCAGCAACAAAAAGCCAGTCAGGAGGCAACAAAAACCTGACAAAGCATCTCACACTCGGAACATGTTGAAGCCACGTTTCAAGCAAAAGAAAAAGTAAATAAAATTTCCAAAACAGATCAGAATTACATTAATGTATCTGAAGGGTGTGTGCTTCCTCCCTTGTGTCTCTGGAGGGATGCTCCCACAGACCGAGAGAGGCGCCCTGGGATTCTGACCTCAGTGCTGGGTGAGAGACTGTAAGATGAAGCTGCACACTCTTCCCATTTCTGGTCCGTGTGTGCGTGTGCTGTGTGACCCTTCGCCAGCCCCTTTACCTGTGCTTCTAAGATACCCGCTGCTTTTACAATCTGAAGGCAGCAGCCTTACACTTGCTTGAGGGAGACAATTAAGTTCTCTCTCAACGGTGTGAAAACATGAACTTTCAAGTCATAGGAGAACTTGAAAGTAGCAAAAAATATCCCCCCAACCTCTTCTCTTCAAATATCTCCTAGCTCCTAATAGGCTTTTTTGACATGATTCTTGAAAGGAAGTTTTAACAGTTGCCATGGCCTTTTATTCCTTCATTCCTTTTAGGGTTGAAAGCTCAGCTATGCATTTTTTAGTGAGACACCTTCTCAAAGGGCTTGCATACCGTATCTAACAACCTCCCCCACATTTTCCAGCTGTTGTGTTTTGCTTCTCTTGGCACTTCCTTTCTTTAATCATCTCTGGCACTGCCTGCCTCCTGTTTCATGCTGCTACCAGAAATAGCCCACTCAACAGCTGGTCTCTAAGGAACAGGCTGCCGATGATCTTACAATGTGACATCTATCCTGCAGGTAGGAGACGTCACTTCGACAGCCTCTGGTTGTGCGGGACTCGGTTAGGATATACTGCAAACTGTGCTTGCCCTGAAGCCCAAACAACTGAGAATGGCCCTCAGAACTCTCTAAACCATAATTTTGACCTCGACTTGGCCCCAGGAAGTGTCAATGTTCCCCAACTATAACTCACCTATAAACATTGCCATGGGCTCCAATGAAGATGAAATCAGACTGAGGAATTTTAATTTTTACTTATCTCCAGGTAAGGAATAAAAAGTCCTCAAAGCAAATTTTTTATTGTGAAGGGGAGGTGAGGTATGATTGTTGACATCTTTTTTTAAGTTTAGATATCATCAGTTTATTATCAAAGAGACATGAAAATTATTTACATGAAAGAAGACTACAGAACTTCGACTTCATGACTGTGTCATGTAATTTAACTCTGTAGAACTCCCAATGGGAATTTAGGCAACGAAATTTTTTTACGAAGAACCAAAAAGCCAATGGTATTTCGTCTTTCAAACATACTGGCCACTCTTCATTGTCATCTGTCTCGTAGTTGCTTTCTGTTTATCGTAGGAGGGCTATGAGTTATTTTGCAAGATGCTATATAGCTCCCACAAAATGTAACTAATGCAGACTTTCTACCTCAAAACAGACTGCCTTACAGAGAAAGGCATAGAATGTGTTGGATCCTCTGAAATTCACATGTAGAGGGAAATCTGATCTTATGTTAAATAAAAGTACTCCGTGCTTACCCCTATTTCCAGAAACAAATATCAATAAATGCCCCAACCACTGTCCACTCTGTGACTTCCACTGTTATATCAGCACTTTAGCAGTCCGCCAAGATGCTGGATTCAAATGGTTTTCAGCTCTATCTCTGAGCATCACCTGCCAGAAGTTAGACTGTCCTGTAACAACTTTGTTTTACTTTTTTTAAAATTTAATTTAATTTTATTTTAATGGTACATTTTAGATGTACATAGTGATAACATTCATCATAGGGGATTTGTACCCGTACATAACATATCTTGTTGCTTCTTTTTTCCCATTTCCCTCCCTTCCCCTCACCCTCTCCTCCCTCCTTATTTACAAAAGCTTTGTTTCTATTTTTTCCTTCCATTTCTATGACTTTTTTTCTAATTCAGTGAATTGCTAAGAGATCTCAGAAATGCCTGTTTTCAAAATTTCATTGGAAAATGACAAACAAAGTTTCTTTCAGATTTAATCTCCAGTTCAGAAGGAGAATAAAATAGTTTCTTTTATAAAAGAAACCCAATAGATAAATAACTTGATGAACAAAATAAAAGAGAGACGGTAGCAAACAGGGAGGTTGGACTCTGTAGAAATGGAAAAGGGATCAAGGAAACAGGGAAGATGGAAGAGTGGGAGAGGACGAAACATGATCTAGATATGATATGTGTTGGAACCAATTCCCCAAGATGAATATATTTATCACAAATACATATCAATAATTTAAAAATTTTGATCCCGTAAAAAAGGAGTATGTTCCCTTATTTTAGTGTGTTGCATTTTGTAGTCTGGGAACAGAGTCTCTGGCTATGGCCACTACTGGGTAGTACAGAGTGAATTTTAAATGTCGCCCCTCACGGGGATACCCAGAGGACTCAGCCAGGCCCTGCAGGAGGCAGCTTGGCATCGAGTGTTGGAGGAGAAAGCTACACACAGTGACGACTGAACCCAGAGCAGTTTGGAAGCCACTGTGATGTGTTCTGGTTGTTTTTAAAGTTCATAATTTGCAGTAAGACAGATTCTAGTGTTTTTGGCTGGGCTTAATTACCCAACTAATATGGAAAATACAAATTAGGGTAGTAGTATTAGGAGGGAAATATGTTTCAGAATAACAGCTGGCATTGAATCGAAGTCTGCAACTCCTGATTTTAACAAAGGATGTTTTTGAGCCTCAGTATAGTCGTGTTGCCAGAAACAGAAAATCCATGAAACTCCCATGACGAGAAAACCCCTCAGCACAACAAATACAAAATAAAGAGCCACTGACCCAGCTGACAAAGGCCGTCCCTGCGGAAATTCTGCAGTTGGCACGCGGTGTCAGAGTGGAGAGGAAAGAGCACACCAGGCAACATGGGAAGCTAGTTTTTCTCCAGTTGTCTATTTACATCTTCTTCCTAGTGCACCCTCTGTCTGGCTTAACCATAAAAAATAAACTCTAGACCATGCGGAAAAGGCAGAGCGGTGGTAAAACAGAATTTAAAAAACCGATCTGATATGAAATGTGCACTGTATCTATAGGACACCAGAAGAAATGATCATTTCTGAAAATCTGTATAAAAGAGTTACATGGCACATGTAGTGCAAAATGAAAGAAAATACTAAAAGGATGGCTATTTTAATTTCATCTTGATTCAGTCCTGAGAGAAAGTTACCATGCACCGGATCCGCTTTCTAGTGTCCTTCATTTTGATTTTGATGGAAATTTATGTTGGTGAGAAAAGATGTCATTATCTGTTGCAGGCAAACGGTCAGTGGACTTCCGCTTAATGATATGGAGGGCTCTGAGAGTGGGTGAAAATGGTCAGGGAGTGGTTTTAATAAGTGTGAGTGCAGTTTAGGAAAATTTTGGAGGGTGAATAAAATTCCTGAATGCGTAATGATTTTGGAAAGCGCGCCACATGGGTGACACAGACAGTTGCAATTATCTGTCCCTTACTACATGGTCAACTGAGAGTGAACGCACTTTCTTTATTGAGTGAAGTATTTACATTCAGAGTTTTTAAAAGGACTTGAGTCATTTTTCTTAGTTTAATTCAAAAACCTGGGTGTTCCCTGCTATCTGTTATTATTTGAGCTGCGATAATCGAGTGGCATCCGTTTCAAGGACACCGGAAGCTCTCTTTGCTCCTTCCTCACTTTTGCTCATCACTGTTCCGTGTAGGTATGTGAGCATTGGAGGATGTACAATGAAATAAATGTCTCTAATATAGATACACATAGAACTTATCCACACTCACACAAAAGCCTTTCTTTTTTTAACCTGGAAATTTATTGAATCAGTCAACTACATTTTAAATTTGACAGCTATTTATACTGTCAACTCTAAATTTTTAGATGGGGAAATACCCCTTCTGAGTGGGAAAGATGAGAAAGGTGCAAAGAGATATCTTTTAATTAAATATATTCAGAAATGTATCTAACTGTCTCTGAACTAACCCTTCTAAGGAAAATGTAGAACTGTTAAGAGCAATCTGTTGGGAAATCAAATAATAGACATTTAAGAACAAGATTTTAGATTTCTTCAGTGAAATACGCATTGAATTCAGCTATTGAAACAACTTGATTAACCATAAAAAGAACACTTCTCCTCTAATATTATCCTTTCATATACATTTTCTCAGTAATTTCAGATCATTTTTCTGGCAACTGTGCTGTTCCGAAGAAAAATATCCTGCAAAGATTCTTCTGTAAAGCATTCTTTCTAAATGCCAAAGCACAGGTGGAATAGATAGATGTTTTACTAAAATTTAAAATGAGGCAAGAATAGACATTTTTGGAAAACATCAAATTTGGAAAGTTATATGTATAAACATCAGACTACTGTAATAATACTGAGAAATGAGGGGAAAAAAGAAAGGAAAGAATGTGTAAATCTTATGGTAGCCTCTTAAAAATCCCATATTCTGTTAGACCTGTGGCCGGCTTCCTAAAGAAATAACCAAAATGATCATAAAGTACATATAAATGTACCGAGGCTGCAATTGGCTTTTTCATTCTTTATTATAATTTGAGATGGTTACAATATTCTACTTTATTCATGCATCATCATTTACTCAACCTTCTATTTTTGAAGATAGACTTGCTTCGAGTGACTCAGTTATATGTGTTGTTATAAAAGAACACTGGCCCAGAGTTGCTAATTCTTTAGTTCAATTTTATAGGAATGTAACAGAAATTCACTAAATCCTCAAGTACTTCATTTTCCAAATTAGAAATAAAACATGATCTTTGCCTTTAATAGGAATGTGGTGAAGATCAAATATATACTTGCGTATGACTACCTTTTAAAAGTAATTATTTACTGATATATCTAACTCTAGGCTAAATCTGACTGTGATGCACATAGGATAAGGCTTATTTTGTGAAAACAGCACTCTCTGCCTAGATCCATATGAGCTTTAATGAATTGCAGGGTTTCCTGCTCACTAAAAGTTAAGGTCACTCCAGAACAGTTACTGATTAAAGTTATAACTCAGTGGAAGGTAAAAGCAGTCTATTTACTTTCGCTGATCATGGTCTAATTTTAGAGCCAACAGTAGTTTGGAAGATGAGGACTTAAAAGATAATAACTCCTTCACTTTGCAATTTAAAGTACATTTTTGTGTACATTATCTCAATCATTTTTATTACCTTATGCAGAATAGTGTGATTCCTCTACTCCCTTTACAGAAAATAGAGCTAAGGCTAAGAAATTGTATATGAGTTTGTAAAGCTAGTAAGTGGTAAACATGAAGCTTGAATCTGAGTCTTTTAACTTTTTATTCCTGGTTGCCACATGGAACAGATAGAGTCCAATGTGATATATAGAAAATGAAGAAATGTTTCGGAGCCCCTCTCTTCTTCTCTCCCTTCCTCTTTCACGTCCTCCCTCCCTCCTCTCTTTCTTCTCTTCCTTTCTGTTATTATATGATCAACTATTTTTAGGCCCCCCGTACTAAAACTTTAATTTATGTATCAATCTTATAGTGTAGGTTAATTTTTATAAGAAAAAAGACCTGAAAACAATGTTGTCGAAATTGCTTTCACTAAGAAATGATCATGATGAAGCATCAGGCTTATTCCTGAAACCTAATGTAGATACAATGGTTATTACAAATGTGTTTGTTAAATTTTTAAAAATTTTACAATTCTGTGGCATCATTATTTCTGATGAGAAGCACGGTCCGGGATTGAGGTAGCGAAGCATTTAGAAGCTGCTACAACATGAAAAGAATGGTGAAGTAAAAGAAAGAACCAGGCTGTATTTTCTCTTTAAAAAATAAATGGGGACAAATGGTTGGCATTAACACTTTTCATTCAAGTCTTAGAACAACTATTTAAATATATGATTTGAAAGTTGAATGAATTTATCTTTTAGAAATGAGATTTCTTCTCAATGTATGTATTTGAGTGATAATGGCAAGTATGGTATATATCAGCAGAGATGTAGAAAAGCAGCAACCTTGATTGAGATAGAAAGTTAAATAAGATGGTTACCAGGATACCTCAGACTCCAACATACATCTAACACTTAACGTTTGAAATCCTGACTGGTTGTAGGCAAACTTCATGCAGTGAAATTAGTCATGTTTTTTTCTCTCCCTTTATAATCAGAACAGTCTTTATCCAGAGACTGAGATTAACATCACTTTGGACATATCAGTTCAAAAGGATTTAATTAGTTGAAGGTCTGTCAAGTTTATTGCAAATTTCTGGAGGCAGATTGAACCTGTGTGAGTTTTCCCTAGTGTTTCTAATTGGACCAACTAAAGTACATTCTTCAATACCACAAAAACTGTGACACCACACGCAATGGAATACTACTTTTCCATAAAGAAGGATAAATTTGAATCATTTGTAGGAAAATAGATTGACTTTGAGACCAATGTTTAGTGAAATAAATCAGACACACGATCTTAAATGAAATTATTGCATGGCTTCTCCTAGAGAAACCCAATGTACACATAAATTAAAGAGCAAAATAAAAGATAGAAAATAAGAAACAGGGAGATTGACCTTTTCCAAAAGGGAAAGGGACCAAGAGACTGGCGGGGGGGGGGGCAGGATCTGAAGGGGACAGAAAATGAATTAAGATGTATTAGGTACATGTATCTACTCCTCATGATGAATGTAATCATTATGAGCTGCAAACATACACTATTAAAAATAAAAATTAACAGACAAACAAGCAAGCAAAAGTACATTCCTCAAGCAGCCCATCAAAGTGGAGAATCTAACACACGTATGTATCATCTCCATCGAAAACTTCGAAGCCTGCTTATACTGAGCAAAACTAGACAGCATCTCACTCCTGTGGTTGGGAGCCATCTGGAACACTGAACTTGCTAACAAAAACTTCAAAAACACGACAGTAGGACATTGTAGGGACTATAATAAAGACACTTGCTTATCGAAACAAGAGGCAGAGTCTTGTCTTTTTTAGCCTCAGCTGGGAACCTGCAATATCGGGGGACACAAAGGTTGTTGCCACTCTGCACGTGGCCTACATGACTGTGAGTGGTGTGGGATGACTATTTGGGGGATTACAAATACATTTGAATGACTAGAACATTTTCAAATATAGAATCCCCGAATGATGAGGTTAGACTGCATCTATAGGGTTTTAACCAGGAAGAGGGTTATGAAGAAGCATGGGCCATCCATGCTGATGTTAGTAGATGGTTTTAAAAGGTGAATGAACCTACAGTACATACAGCGTTTGGTTGACAAAAATATTCTGAACACAAACTTACACGAACCGCCCCCTGTATTTCCACAAGGGGTAGTTACGAGTAACAGCTACCTCAATGTTTGTAGTGACTTTCTAGAATATAACTGCCGTGCGCCATGAGAATCAGCTACACAGACACCCAGACAACAATAACACTGAATTCTTTACTAAGAGTTTTGTTTGTACTAAGCACAGGGCTAAGTATTTTTACAAAAAAATTTTTTAGGGCAGACAACTGACCATTCTGTACTACTTAAGTTTTATGCAGCTGAAATTGTAATAGAATAAATTTAAAGATCTAAAATAAACAGTGAGCTGGACTTCGAATACAAGTCTCTGACATTGAAGCCAAGGGTCTTTGGGCTTTTCCACACTGCTCAGCTTTAATAATGAAGTTGCTTGAGTCTGTATAATGTGGCAAGCCTACTTGTAAAGTCAATGAAGCTATCAGATTCTGACTGCTAAAATTTCCAAGCATAAATATAGCAAGTGGGGATTAAAATTCTTATATGTCAACAAGTCCACACCTCTAGCCAGTGCTAAGAAAGAGATGAAGCGACAAACTTCTTGGGCCCCTTCCTTCTCTTCTCCTCTGCTTTCTTTTTTAATTAATTGATTAATTAATTAATTGGACACGAGGAATTCTGGGGATGGGACTTGGGGCCTTGTGAATGATAAACACGTGTTCTACTACTGAGCTTCACTGCCAGCTCCACCCTGTCTTCCTTTATAATCAGCCTTATTCCAATTTCATAATTGTTGTATCAGTTTTCCTGGGACCACTGCTATGGGAAATGGGGAACACTCAATATATCTGGGCGTGTGGTAAGATACGTCAATTTAGGTTGTAGTAACTTACTTAGATAATTATTTTTATGAAAAATGCAAGAGGTTTATTCCCCCATTTCTGCTCCTCTTTCCATTTCTACTACCCTTAAAAGCATGAGATTTAAAAGTGTGAAACTTTCATATAAAACAAAGCAGAATTTTTGTGTTTAGTGGTATCGGCTTTTGATAAATTAAAATTGCACAGAAAAGTTGCATATTGATGCGTATCACAATTCTTAAAAGTAGATGTTGTTTCCTTGGGTTTTACATAGGTGGAAGGAAGGCGTTTAGGAGCTTATTTAGGGAGGAAGCGTGTGGAAATGAAGGAGGATGTAGCCTTCCACTTTCCTAGAATGAATCTGTAACCAGCTCTCTAGGACTGGTGTTACTGACATTTCTGTCCCTGGCTTTCTTCTCAGGAAATTCATCAGGATAAAAAATAATCTTCACTTGTGGTGAAGAAATTATATCCATCATTCCAATATTGTGAAAATATTTGCAAACACACCAAGACTCTACTTATTCTATAACATATCACAACACAGTCTTCAGTGATCACATTCTGAATGCATATCTGGGGGTGAGATACACAGATGATGATCTCACTCTCTCAATAGAAAAGTCTCTGAATATATGGGTGAGTATAAAAGAGAGGTTGTGAGACACGATGATCAACTGATCCCTCCACATTTTTATCTGAGTAAGCTTGCCAAGACAGAAATCGTTTTTTACACTGTCCCTGATTATGTTACAGATGAATTTCCAATCAATGTTACATAGATACTCACTATACATATATGTCCTATAAGGTGTAATTTAGAGATTCATAAAATTCTATGGCAGCAAAAGACTAAAGTGACTATCAAATACTCCAATTTTATCAGAATAGTGATCTTTATTTTTCACTTACTGAAGTATGTGCTACACTTCTTGATACTTTGTTTGCATTTAGCTAAACAATAAAAATTTATATCAGTGCTTCCATAAAGAAAACTGTTTTTCAAAATATTCTACTATTATTATTGCAACATTCGGAAGCAATGTGATAACGCTGCAGTCTGGATGTATTGGGAAGATATTAATATAAAACTTTATGAAGTATTAAGTATTATTTAAAAATGCAAGAATTATAAAAAGTTCAAAGGCAAATTAATCACCACATTTTGTTATCAAGATAAAAACATAACTAGCATTAATTTAAAATTGCTCTCTCTGTATATATACATATGCGTGCATACACAGAGGGATGGCAGTAAAAAGAGCTGATTTTTAATTAAGTTTCCATTTTTGGTTGAAATTCTTTCTATTAGTTCATTGTGTCTACTTCCATTAGATCTTTTATGCTGTACACATTTCCAAAACCCATTTAAGAATATTCATTTACTAATTCCAAAATCTGGGGTATCTTTGTTTCTGTTCATTTATTTTCTCTTAGTTATTGAGCACATTTTATTGTTCCCTTACATGTTATATTAATGGTTTATTACGCTATAAGAAATTATTCCAAAATGTAGCAGTTTAAAACAGTAAATAGACGTTATTTTATATAGATTCTGTGGGTCAGGAATCTGCATGCAGTTTAGTTGGGTGGTTGAGGCTCAGGGTATCTCACATGGTTGCAGTCTAGCTGTCAGCCAAGACTGGTCATCTAAAGAGACCAAAGAACTACTTCCAAGTTCATCCACTTGGCCGTTAACAGGACATCTCAGTTGCTTACCATGTGTCCCGTGTATCTACCAGCACAGCATTGCAGGTGGTGACCTCTCAGCTAGTGGTCAAGAGGGAGGGAGGGAGGGAGGGAGATGAGGGAGAAAGGAAGAGAGAGAAACTAATTTCATCTGTGATAAACCACTAGTTCTACCATATCCTATGTAATAGGATCAAGTTGCCAAGTCCAGCCCACACTCAAGGGGAGGTGATTACACAAATAGTACGAATACCAGAATGTAGAGATCACTGAGTGCTGTCTTCAGGGCTACCTATGGCACGTGTCTAATGATTTGTGCATGAATGCTGAACGTGAGGATTTCCGGCTGTCCAAATCTCATTTTATTTTCTGTGAAAGACTATTAAATTCTGTTTTTCAAGACAGTTACTCTACTGTTGGATCAAGTTTATCTCTTCAAAATGTTTTTAACTTTTAAAGAGAAGGGTCAACATTATCCCTTCTTTAAAGGCTAGAATAATCAGTTCCCCTTAGAGTGTGGCTTTTCTAGAGTCTCAATGTCCAGGATACTGTATTCAGCAAGGTCTCTCTTCTCTGGCCTAACAGAATCTTTAGATCTTCCAAAAATATTAGCTTCCATATTTTGGAGAAATATATATCTCTCTCTATATATGCATATATATATATATCTTACATTTTTTCTGTTATCATTCTGTGTTAAAACAGAGTTTTTGTGAAAAATGAATCAGATTAGAGATGTGGATACTTGGTAAGTGACATAGTCATTAATTATCATTTTCACTAAAAGAGGAATAGAAAACAATTGTAACTGAAATATACAAAAATAACTTCAAAATTAGTAGTGTCTATTTTTCATACCAGTAGTAAAATGAGCTAAGTTTCTATGGAACTCCATACCTTTGGGATGTGATGCTGCATATAGTTTTACCTACATTGACATGAATATAATAGAGCCAATATCAAGTGAATGAAAGAAATTTTGCCCAAAGGGCTATACTCACATCACAATTCGAATCATATTTTCAGTTGTATTGGGCTTTCAATGTATTTATGTACATACTCATTTGATCTGGACAGCACTGATGTAATAAAAACAAAATTTCAAATACATAAAAAAATCAAACTTCTACATAAAAAGGTTGTGATGTATCTTGGGAGCATTTTGGACATTGTCTAAATAATTTGGCATTAATTTCAAGGTTGAATAAATCATTAAAATTCCATGATGCTGTCTTAAAATACATTATGGCTGGAAAATCATAGATTGCATTTGATATGGATACCAAATTATATTTATAAATGTTAAGCTTCAGTACACTTTCAAAGTATGTTTAGAAGACCATCACACATCTATTTTAGAATAAATATCTACATAATACATTTCATAGATATCAAGAAGTAACGCAGAGGATTCTGTACTATGGAAAATTTGTAGTTATTATGTTTTTTTCTCCAAGACAAAGTTAACATTTGTGGAGCTAAAAGGTTTTTATTATTCTACACACAGAGCCGAAGGAGTGCCCATGAAGAGTGCTGGAAACACTAGATAAGCTCACTCTCAGGGACCTGCACGGCCGGCGCTCACTGTGCTTACGTTATCTTGCGTGCTTCCTTATTATTTCGCCTTGTTGTTGCTAAAGGGAAGTTTATTAAGTGAGAGAAAATGCAGACTGAAGAATCAATTACTTGCTTTTGTATTCATCATGATAAGTCTTCCTTTTTTTTTTTCATTTAGCATAAGAACACAGGTTTTAGTTTAAATTATTTGAACATTCAAAGATGCTTTACTTAGATAAAATTAGATATCACTGACTGTAGTCCCAAATATGAAGAATACAGGACACATGCTAAATCACCTCTCTCTTCCTGGATTTGCTTTCTACTCTGCCCATGCTGTGCTGGTTCTGAGTTATTCCAGACGCTGGCGCACCAGCTGGGCCTCATTATACCAATTAGAAAGGTGACCTTTTACAATAACCAGGGGTGTTATTATTTTTTCAATGTAAAAAATGTAAGACTGTATATGTGCAAATTGCAAATCAACAAAGAAAGTCAAATAAACACCATTTAAGTGTATGATTCTGAAGTTTTAGCGCATACTTCCATTTTATCATATATAAGTTGGATTTCATGGAGGTAGAAACAAATAGTTCTACCACATTCCAGTGTCAGTACTATTCTATTTTCTTTATGAAACTACAGTTGCTTTGGCTTTTTCTGAAAAAAAAAAAAAAAAAAACCCAACTAGGACCAGTGACTTCATGACAAACTTTGTCATGTATACAAAAGTCACTCTTACATCCAAACATGTGTCAGTTTCTTGTATTGTGTTCAAACAAATTGATTACACTTAGTACCTTTTTGAGAACATTTTGGATTTTATATTTTGGAATTGTAGAAATTTTAGTCTTGTGTTATTCTCTGGAAAAAGATGGAAGTCAAGTATGTAGACCTGAAAATAAGTTCTAGAATACACCAAAACATAGTAATAGTGTGGCATAGTAGATTTGAAATAGACACTAGTGCTGGTTTAAAAGATGTATGACCTTGCTTAAATTACTTAATGTCTTTCCTTTCAGCTTCATTATATTAAAATAAAGTTAATAATTTCGATATCATAGAGCTGTTATGAGGATTAATATAAGTTATGTAAAATACTTAACTCTTGCTAGCATATAGTGAGTGCTCAGAAAGTATTTGTTGAGTAGATGGATGAAATCCATTATTTCTGATCCATTTCTGATAACACCATTTAATCATTTTTTATTGAAAGTATAAAAGAAAGTGACTTTTTTCCCCCTCAGGTCATCTTCATTAATTCGACAATACTTCTCACTGGTTTAAATGTTTTTAGTTAATCATTATTAAAAGTACTTAATTCTAACCTCTGCCCACAAATTGCAAACTGCAAAAAATAATTTAAGGGGCAAAACAATGTGTATAATGGTACATTATTGAAGTTCTCCATTCTTCATACTACTGAAAATGATTACCAATAGAGTAAGTACTCTGTACTCTCTTACTAATTCTGTCTAAGTATCTCCATTTGGTGATAAGTTTTAGAAGAGGAAAAGTGAAAGAATTTCTATGCTTGCTGAATTTGTAGTTCGAAGTCCTGGATTTTCATTTCAATGAAGTTATGTTAGTCTGTGATGCTATGGTTTGGGTATTCTTGAGTTCACTATGAAACTGAACTCTTATTAAGAAGTACTAAAAGAATAAGAACTTACTATGGCGGAACTTTTAAAAGATGATTATCATCAAATACAGCTATCAAGAAGAAGCCCCCTGATTAAGTGCTGGTGGCTTTTAAGAAGGAAACAGAGAATGCACATGCAGACACACATGTTCTTTAGCTCTCACCATGTGATGGCAGGCATTGCCTTGGGACTCTGCTTATAAGACCATCACCAGATACAGGGTTTGAACCAGAGAATTATAAGTTACAGGAACTTTTTTCTTTCTAAAAAATCAGCCTCAGATATTTTGTTATAGTAATTCAAAGCAGATTCATACAGGGGTGTGGTGGACTGATATGGTCAACTTGAGCAAGAATGCCCAGATGGACTGAGTTGGTATGGTTCTAGGTATAGAGGATTCACCTGAGAATTGTTGCTGGCATAGCATGAAAGAGAACAGGAGCAGAAGTTGGGGCTGGCTGTTTCCCAGGAGAAAAGCTCTGTTGTGACTGGTTCTCCTGAAGGTGACTCGGCTGTTCTGTCGCAGAAGGAGCTCCGAGGCTTGCTGTCATCGAGGATGACTGCTGTTGCTTCAGGAGAGCTCTGGGCTTCATCTCTGCTGCAAGCATTGTATTCCGGTTCCAGTAAAGATTTCTTCAGCCATCATCTGGAGACACAGATGTACATGGCACAGTGCTGTGGGCTCCCAGCCCTTGATTGGATCTTTCAGGTCCCCGGTGCCTACACATTCGGCACTCTTCCTGCATTTGGCTTATGGGTGAATGTTGTAACTTGCAAATGTCCTGTATTAAATCTGCTCTCTTGCAAACCACTGGCTCTAGAAAGGTAACTAATACAAGGGGACTGGGAACAACTCAAGGTTTTCTGAAACTTCCCTCTCTCCGTAGTCGATGATGAAGAATGGTAATCAATGACTGTGCTCTGTGAACCATAAAGCACTGTCAAACTACAGCAGTGTGAAGGACAGTCGTCTACCAGGGCCACCAGGACGTAGCCACCTCCATGGTGATCCCCAGGTCAGAAGTGTGGGGGCACGGAAGAGCCCTAACAGTTAGCTTCTTTTTCCCACCTACCCTCCTTCTACATCCTGGATTTGGAATCTCCGCCCAGGAATTGACATAGTGAGATATTGAAGTTGGGAGCATCCTGATTCAACTTGCCTACACTGATTTATTTTGACCCTGTGTGTCTTACAAAATCCTAATGTCAACTTATGTTCACCTCATTCTGCCATTCTTTGATATTTTTCTGTGTGTACATTGTCACTTTTACCACTTCTGTTAAGTCAAATCATGAACCAAAGCCTGTAGCACCCTCAGAGGAAGGTTAATATTAGTTCATCTATCATCTCCAGAAAGATTCTCTGGAAATGCCTCCCTTAGAGCTGACAGCTCCTGATTCTCTGCTACTGTAACTCCCACATCCCATGGTGTAGTTTTTTGGTTTTGTTTTTTTTAAATTTTTTACCAAGAACATGTATTGCCATATTGTAGAGAAACATAATGGCCACATTCATTATAGTTAATTTGTACCTGTACATAATATATCTTGGTTCCTCCCCCTTTCCCACCCCTCTGTTCCACTCCCCCCTCCTTATTTATGATAGTTTTATTTACATTTTTCCTTATATTTCTTTTTCTTTTCTTTTCTCTTTCCTTTCCTTTCCCCCTTCCCTCTCTAGCTCTATTCCCATTTGAAAATTGTCTTTTTCACAATGTCTATTACATTTTTTGTCTTTATTTATACTTATGGTTTCTCATATCAGAGAAACAATTTGATAGGTAGTTATGTGTGTCTGATTTATTTCACTTAAGAGTATGTTCTTGAGGTGCATCCATTTACCTATAGATGTTTCAAGTTTATCCTTTTTTTGGCACAGTAGTACTCCATTGTATAAAAAAAATCTTCTTTAACCATTCAGTAGTTGCTGGGGATTTGGGTTGTTTCCAAGACTTAGCTATTACAAATTGTGTTTCTATAAACATGGTTGTGCATATATCACTGTGGTATGATGTTTTTAATTCTTCTGGGAAGACACCATGAAAAGGTATAGCTGGGTTGAATGAATCTCTAGTTGTAATTTTTAAATGTATCTGTCTGCCTGATTAGATTTCAAGTTCCATGATAGCAATAAGATAGCTTTTGAAAAATGTAACTTATCCTGATATTCAGAGCAATCAACACAATGTTAAAATGGATATGATTAAATTAAAATGAAAGAGTAAAAAAGGAAAATGAAATTACTTAGGTTTTCAAAACACCCATGTATAGATAGTCTTAAAGGTTAGAAATGTATATCAAACAATTAAGAAAAGAAAAACTTATTAGTGGCACCACTGTCAAAACCATGACCATTAAAAACAATATCACTTTAAATCCACTCTGTTTATAAAAACTTAAAAGACTGACGATATTAACTGTTGGTAAAGCTAAGGAAGAAAGTAATTGTGGGAGTGTGAGGGAATGCAATTTCATCAATTATCTATTGCAGTAACTAGGAAGTGTACATGCCATATGACCCTACACTTTTATTACAGATATACAACTCAGAAATCTCTAGCATAATGCATTCAGGAAGGGACATGAAGGAATATTTAATTGCAGTGTTGTTTGTCCCAGAAGAAAGCAGAAAACAACCATATGTTCAGTTAGAAAGAGAATAGGTAACTGAAGGAACACTATATAGCAGGGAAATGAATGAACTTTCTCTAAATGCAAGAAACATTGATACAAATTAACAACATTTGATGGCAAAGAACAAGTCACAGAAGTGTTGCCTTTTTCATATCACTTAGGTATATTCAAATCTACACTCATACTATACCATGGTATACATGGCATATAGACTTTACTTATATAATAAAATGTATGATATATAAATTAGGAAAAATAACCTGCAAAATCTGTAATGTGTTCCTTTGGAGCAATAAAATGAGGAAGTGTAAGCAGAGGAAAATTGGATCAGGGAGGGAAGAAATGATATTTCAAATTTATGTATAATAGTATCATAAAACAAAAAATAGTATATGATGCATTCCTTGTATTCCCTCTCAGTGTATTTTTCTAGTCTTCTGCACATTCTATTTTAAGTAGCTTAAACTTAAAATTACTGTTATTTGGGTCTTAGTACCTGTCTATTTTATTTGTGTTAAATACAACTTGGAAAGCTTTCCAGTGGCAACTATTTTCTGTGGCATTTAGAATGGATTTGAATATGTGTTGGACACCTACTTCATGCTAGGCAATCTTTTAAATTTTGAGCAAGAATGGGAAACAGCCTGCAAACTTGAGAAGCCTAGTAAGGAATAGAGATCAAAGCATTGCCTATTGACTTTTTGCTAGAATACTTCGCAGAGTGATTATCACTAAATTAGATTCTCTGTGTATTCTCTGTGCAATGGTCTGCAGGAACATCTTTAAAAATAATGCATAATCTTATTAACAATGGCATTAACAATAAGTATACCAGCCTCATGAAGAAGGATGTACACGTGACATCACTTGATATTACCCTCTTGAAATATTGCTTCCTAAAGTGTATGCAGGATGGTTGACGGTGCAATTGATATTCTTTAGCAAAAGTTTTCCCCCTTTACTTAGTTCTGCTATTTCAATGCCTTTCCAGATATAAATGGAATAAATGTGTGCATATGAGATGATCCATTTAATTCCTACTTATCAATAAAACAGCAAATCAATTTCTGCTGGATTTTGAGTATTTACTGGTATTTCTAAAGTTAAATGTGAATGAAGTATGTCTCCTACAGTGCATTTTCCTTGTGGAAAATTACAGTCCATGTTGTGCAGTCTGTTATAATAAGCTCTGGAAGAAAGCTATAGATTATGACTGTAGGTATTCAGGTAGAGTTTACAACCAGGCGCTGAAGCAGAAAGAAAAATGAATTCCAATTTCACTACTTTTTATGATAGTCAAGGAATGTTGTTTGAAGTAAGTTCTTATTTTTAGAATGCACTTTTTTTAATCATGCAAAAATGTTAGACTTTGAAATTGAATATGTCTTCTCATCATAGTATATTCTCAATTCAAAGGAAAAACAAAAACTCTGGATTTTGTATGCACAATCAGTGTGGTCGTTTGACTTCACATATAGGTAAAAATACATCTGAAGGTGGATGAAGGAAGACTGGGGGTGATGCTAGCCTCCATCTCATGCTAGTATTTCAATTGCAAGTGAGAGATACAGCAAACAAGCGCTGAGACAGGGTCAGTCCAGTGAAAGAAAGAAGAAAAAAATCCATACGACATATGTTTTTCAAAACTGAACTCAGACACACGGGGCTTTTTTGGGATACTGACAATGAAAAACAACATGAAAAAAGATGAGTACTAAAAAGAATCATGAGGATAACGAGGTCAGTCAAAGTCTGGGCTTCTGCCAACTCTGACAGGCAAGCAACTGGCAAAGACATGAGGGGAACTCGGACAATGATAGAAGTAGCCGTGGCAAGGGCCACCTGCTTCTTTTAAGAGATAAGTCATTGTTACATCCTTGCAGCTCTCCAAAGGAACCTTGTATCCACAGGCAGGAAGCAGAGCACACTGTGGTATTAGTCTTAGGAATTCACCCCAAATCAGAGAGAATCATTCTTGCTTCCCATTGAGGGAAAAGAGAGCAGGCCCAAACAGCTAAGGTATCACCTGTTGTGAGAGTTTCTTGGAGAATTGGACATTTTCCAGGAGATATATATATATATATATCTCCTGGAAAATGTCCATATATATGTGTGTGTGTATGTGTGTGTGCATGTGTGTTTGTGTGTGTGTGTGTGTGTGTGTGTGTAGTACCTGGACATATGATTTTAAAATATATGTGGCTAAAATATATACACATACAATGCATATTACTCATCTATTGTTAGCGAGAAGAACACGGGCTTGGGCAAAGCATCAAATCTGGCTGTAGCTCCTTTGACAGTCGCATTCTGCACAAGTGTGCTGGCCAGTGATCAGGGTGTGGAGGATGGTGCTTTCACAATAAGCCTGGAGAAAAGAAAGGATATAGAAATAATTTTGGATCTATGAGTAACCATCATTGACTTCTTTAAATAAGCTGTTTGCATATGTTACATTCACAATATTGGGCAGAAAGTGATTAGATAGTGAGGTCCATGAGCACCTTTGGAATATACATTCCGTGTTATAAATGGGAAGTGACACAGAAGCCTCGTATCTGCAACAGCCATCACTTTCAGCTCAGATTTGGATCCATGAGTGACTTCCCATGCCAAAGCTGCTGAAAATCTCTCTCTGATCATCCCAGTAGCATTACATGCTGGTTTCATCTGAAAGAATGCACACGCTGAGTGCTTGGGTGAGAGAAAGTGTCTTGAAGCACCCTCTATGCTTTTGGATAATGCAAAATTTGGTCAGCACATTCAGTGGAGTTTATTGGTGGGAAGCAAAGGCTTCCATAGCAGCCGTTGACTAGGCAGGGCTTATTCTTCATGATCATCTTTTGACTGTTCAGAGAGTCTGTGACTAGCAGCAATGTTCCAAGTAGGAATTTTCTGCAATGGAAGAATTGCATGGAACTGCCAAAGAGAATCTAGAATAGATCAGGAATATTTTATCGGCTATGCAGGTTTAATGTTATGTTGAAAAGTATGAATAGACTAATACATATCGGAATCCACGGTATAAATTCTGTAATTTATACTGTGAAGACATATGTTAATATAGTTATTCTCGCAGAATGAGGGTTGAAGTATGAACAATAAATCTCAACCTTAAAGTACCATGATTGTCCCATTTGACTCTTACAACCAAGACTTTTGTGTGGTTCTGTTTACATGGACTCAGAGCCAATATACAACATAGAGCTATGGATTTCACGAGTGATAGTTAAGGGCTAAACATTTAGTAGTTTTGAATAAAATTAAGTAAATAAAGCAGCTGTGTAGGAAAATGCTAAAGAATAGTCACCTGTGGGCAGATTATCTTTTTTTTTCAAATCAAGAACATTTATTGGAACATTTTAGACATACCTAACAATTGTATTTGTCATAGTTAATTTCTACCTATACATGATACATCTTGTTTTTCCCCCCTTCCCCCATCCCTCCCTTCAACTCTTCTTTCCCCCCTTATTTACAACAGTTTTCTTTACAGGGAAGGGAGAAAGAAAGGAAACGAAAAAGAGACAAAGATAATCTTTGACAATGATGAACAATTTACTGCCACAGTAAAAGCATACTGCAAACAAACCCACAGTTTACTTTATTGCCATTTTTCATTTTGTGCCTACACATTGGGTAATGCTTTTCATATTTGAATTCTTATTATCTTTACCTTTTTTCTTTCTCTTGAGGTCTCCTGATGTGTTTATTTTACTAAGTGTTTGGATTCAGGTATGTATTAATACTTATGGCACAACTCAATTTGGGCTTGTCCCACTTCAAGTGCTCAAGAACTGTGGTTGATTGTCAGCTACAGCATGACCACTTCATGCCTACATCATTCTAAGTTAAATTTCGAGCACAACGTAAGTTAAAATATGCAAGGTAATTTGATCCTTGGCACTACCTGTTACCATCTGAATCATATTAGACAATTACTTAATGCCAATCTTTTCTCACAAATGTAAAAAGTGGGGTAATAATACTCAACCCACAGAGTAGGGGGGATATGCGAGTCATCAAGTAGGAAAGTTTTGGCTAATTACTTAACACACGAGGAGAATGCACAGCACAGCAGGCCCAGTTTATCTCTCTCTCTTTTACTTTCAGATCGTGTTCCGATAAAGATGTCTGTGGAGGGGCAGGATAATAACATGGTAAAGCACAGGAGCTAGAAAGAACAAAAGTATTTTCTCATCTACACTGGACTGATGTTATCATGAGAATTTTAGTGAAAAGAGTACTTAACCACCACGACTTTTTCAAGAAAAGTTTGAGGAAAAAAAGCATATTAAACCTCATGAACTTTACATTTCATCCTAGAGTTATGTTATGGTTGGGATCATCATGACTGGTGGAAGGATTGTGGGACTATGGAAGTACACATATTCTCAGCTACATCTAAATTAAGATTTAAATCGTAGTTAGTTAGAATCCATTACTAGATTCTAGGCTGACATGATTACAGATCAGGGCTATATTCGACAACCAAACATTAATTATTTCAGATTATTCGCAGTTTTTCACTTGAGCTAATACAGATAATTAAGAAATTCTTTAGAAAGAACA
The DNA here is from genome assembly GCA_004026905.1 of Hystrix cristata. Classification (NCBI taxonomy): domain Eukaryota; kingdom Metazoa; phylum Chordata; class Mammalia; order Rodentia; family Hystricidae; genus Hystrix; species Hystrix cristata. Next base: position 197,614 of record PVJO010000614.1, on the reverse strand, counting down.
AACTGGGAGGAGGTTGACACAACTGTAGCCAAGTTTTGGACTCTAATCTCAATCCAAGTTTTTTTCACTTCTATGCCCTAATGATATTTCAAAGGAAGGATTACAGTATTATGCAAATCTGTCATTTGTCTTTTATAAAACACCAGAATGAGACATTTGAAATGACACATTATTTAGAACCAGACAAATTTAGGTTTAGAAGACAATTATACTGCTCACTAACTGTGATATCTAGATCAAACTAAATTTGTTGAAGTTGTAATTCTAGCCTTGTGGTTTTGATATTAAGATTAGAGGTAACATTTACAAAACCACATCTGTCTTGTATGGTGCATAATAGAGATTCAAGAAATGGCAAAATTATTATGGAATAATCTGTATAGAAATTCAATATACTATTAAGTCAGTCTAGCATAGTGGTGAGTGCATTGGACTTCAGTGAGTGAACTTTCATCTGTCCACACACAGGCAGTACTTGGGGTCATATACCAGCATGCCCAGGGCAAAGACCTGGCTGCTCTGGCTGGCATCTTACTAGTGGCCTATGTAGGGAGATGGCCGAGCTCTCGCTTGTTAGTCCCCAGCTTGTTGGAGATGTTCCTCTGAGTCCCGGGCTATTACTATACATCCACCTGAAGCTGATTGTGGAGTGGTCCATGGGAAGCGGCCTGTGCTTGTTGGGGTGGTAGAGTTACCTCCTCACATGTTGCACATGTTGGTTCTGATCTGCAGCCTGACGACATACTGCTTGCCCTCCGCATTAAAGTTCTGCAGTTAGTTTTCTGAGGACTGGACAGCGATACATACTGCCTTGCAGCCTGTGGCCACAGCCTTCCTGGCAAACACAGAAGAGATACTGCTCCTACACTGCATCACCTTCCCACTCTCAGGCAAGTCCTTGACCTTGAACAGATCTCAATGAAGTTGGAGAAGTTTTCTATCTGGTGCCAGTTCTGCATGCACAGAGTGATCTGGGGGACTGAGCCTGGTTGCTGCTGGTGTGTGTGTGTGTGTGTGTGTGTGTGTGTGTGTGTGTGTAAATAATCCCATCCTTCAGACCCTTCTGAAAGTCAAGGCCAATGTGAGCTCCTCCTTCCAGCTAGAGATAGAGTCGGAGTCTCAGACTTTCCCCCCAGTAAGTTGTGCCGCCTTCGGAGGACATCCAGGGCCTCCATTTGGCTTAGCATTTACAGCTCACATTGGGGCACACATGACATGGTAATTATTTGGGTAAGTCCTCTTGTTCTTAGACGGAACATGCCTTGATTTTTGGTTTCTTGGAACAGAGGAGGGAGGAACTCATCAGATGTACAATAGCATTCCTTTTTATTAAACCTATCTTTCAAAAAAGCCATAAAAATGAGCAACTTTATCAATAGCCTGTTCCAAAGAGGACCACTTTAGAAGGCAACAGGAACCAGTTTGGCAGCTGAGCTATTCTGGAAAATTTCACCGGGAGGAAAAAGCCCCATCAGCATTTTCGTCCTAAATTAAAGACAGAGACATTTGTGGGGGAAACTGCTGGCTCCCCATATGTTCTTGGTCTCTTTATATAAATTCCACTGGGAACGCTTTCTCAAACTCCTTTCCTCAGAAAAGTCTTTCTAGAAAATTTAAGTTAGTGTAAAATTCAGTATTATAGAACTTTTATTTATTTCTGATAGATATGGGAAATGTTAGTAGGTATTATTGACCTGAGTGTAATAATGTCCCTCAAGGCTAACCTTTAAATCTTTATGTGCTCAGTAATTCAAGCTATGCAGAGCATCATTCTCTGTCTTTAGGAATATTATAACATTCCATAAAGCTATAATAAAAAGAGTAGTGGAAAAGGGCAAAGGGAAATTACCTCTTTCTCAGTAATGGCTATGTAGGGCATCACATACTCCGTTTACTCAAATGAGGTCCTTCTGGCAGTCTGCAGAGAGTTTCCTAAAAGAAATATTGCATAGAGATATTAACCAGAAATGTTGAATCCCTTTATTAAAAGAGGAATCATATTATCCCCTTCATTAATAAAATATAAATTAATACCTTACCTTGATTAAGAGACTGCTATGTTGTCAGTATCACTTATAAGAATGTAAGGGATGATTTCATGACAGCCTCCTAGTGTGGTGTTTTCACTAGCTTTTTTATGAAGCTAATTATTATATTCCGAGTTACTTATATAATAAATTATAGTTATTACGTAACGTTAGCTTGCTATTTGTAAGTTCTTTTGGTGGATGAGAGGCATGAAATTTTGACTTAGTTGAGTAAATTTTAATTCATTATTGTCTCAAAACTTTCTAAGTAGACATGAATCCCAAGTTGGAAAATTTTTGGTGTATTGTTTCACTAATCTACATAAAGAAAGAAATTTGACAGGAAGCAAAGTATATGACAATATTGAAGATAAAAAACTGTATTAATAGTTTAAAAGGTCACATTCATTTAATATACAGGTTATCAAGTTCTTATGTCAGTTAGGGACATTCTTGCCATTGTCATAGGTAATGAATAATTAGGACACAGTCTCTCCTACATGCTCACAATAATTATAATTCCTGAGACTGTTCCCATCATAGATGACATTAGAATTGAGCTGGTGTCATAGCTTGCTTAGTCCAGTATTGAAAGACAGGGTGTCAGTATAACATAGAATCATTTATAGAAACAAAAGAAGTCTCCAAAATATTAATACAGCTTAGAAAGTGTGGGAAAAGTGAATCTTCCATACTCTGAGAAGGGGTCTATTTTTGAAAATACGACACATCAAATCATGGAGTAACATCAGAAGTACTACATTGAGCAAAAAGACAAGGGTGATATTTTGATGCAGAAATACATAAAGAAATATATAGAAAATGAATAATAACAGATCCATTTGTATGGAAATTTGACATGTAAAAAGATATTGCTTCTTTTCTGCATTGTTCTGAAGATTTTAGCCAGCAAAATAAGATTAATAACTAGAGTGGTGGTATATGAATTAAAAAGAAAAGAGCGAAATTGTCTTTATATGAAGATTATATGACTATGAGTGACACAAAATGATAAACTATTTGTACATATATCCCAGTTTAGTAGAAGCAACTGAAGTTATAAAAACTCTAGATTATTTTCAGGAACAAATCTAGCAAAGGATGTACACCTGTTTATAGCAAAATTAGTAACTTCTTATTTAAGGAGGACCTTAATATAGTATGTGACAAACAATGTTGATGGATAAGAAGACAATATTGCAAAGATACCAAATTTCCCAAACTAACTTACAAGTTCAGCAAGTTTTTGAGCAGTGTTGTAACTAACCGCTTTGTGAATTTGGCACCCTACTTCTAAATTTCCTATGTGAGAACAAAGAGACAACAAGTAAAAGGAAAAAAAAATATTAAAGAAGGCCAAGAGATTGACCTAAAATATATTAAGATTGATTTTAAAAAGCAAATCTAAAACTAGGGGTGTAATTTGCTGGTAGAGTAGGTTTTAGCATGTGCAAGGTCCTGGGTTCAATCCCCAGCACAGAAACTAAAAATTAGAAAAAAAGTTCTAATTATGTACAAGTGTCTTATGATGCAGAGATGCATAGATACACATATAGAAAATGTATGATGACAGATACATTTGTATGAAAGTTTGACATGTAAAGACATCATAGATTTTGATGGAAAAATTGAATACTTAATAATAAGTCAGAATTCTTTACAATAACTAGGCCATGTACATTAAATATCCACATGCACAAACCTGTTATAATATTTATGATAAAATTTAATATAATTTGTTAATAAGTCCCCAACATGGAAAGATACATTAAACAAACTACAGAAGGAGAAATAAATAGTTTGATAATCGTTTAAGTTAATATTAACTTTTCCATCGAACAGAAAACACCATAACCAGAATCATTCATCAAATAAGGAAAAGATATTTTTCCATATGTTAATATAAAGTAATTATGTTTAAACTCAAGACTTATAAACCTATAAAACTAATACAAAAATGGAAACAAAAACTCCTAACACAGCTAAAGAATATGGCAAAATGGTCATTAAGGAATCTTAGAAAAAAAATGTACAGGGAATGATATATTTAGGGTCGATCTGTACTTATCCTTGCTAGTAATGAAAAAAATATGTGAAACCAGTAAATTACATTTCACAACCTTTTGACAAATAGTCTCCATTCTAGCACATTTTGCTGAGACTCCTCTTCTGGTGTGCAAATTGTTAACACCTACTCTGAGGGGCAAATTGGTTGTGTCGGTTACATTTCAGGGTTTATATATTCTTTCTCTCGGAGATTCTGATTCCAGGGACATATTTTTAGCACATGTGCAAAAGAAGAAATGTAAAGGGGTGTTTATTGTAGCATTTTCTATAACTAAATTTTAACAATGACTTCCTTATCAAGAGAGAATATATAAAGTGTCATATATCTACACAATAGATTGTCATATATTCATAACATAGAATCATTCAGATATGTGGGAAAGAAGAATATGTTATTGACATTTATTTGTCTCAGAAACACAGTACTCGGTGAAAACAGGAAGTTCTGACATTACTGGTCCAATGTGTTAAAGACAAAAACATTAAGATATATTTTTATAGGTAGCCTTCTTATTGCCTGGGATAAAACATTATTCTGTAAGCACTCTAAATATTTTTGCATGAGTTTTTAAATGACAGGAGTGAACTAAAAGCAAGGAAATTGTTCCTGTTAGATTTCACAAGAGTACTTTCCATACACAGGGAGGAAATACTGCATCGGATCATGCAGGATTATCAAGGGACTTAAACTTGTAATACTTTATGACTTAAAAATCTAAGATTTGATGAAGTTTGGGAGCCTGTTCAAATGTATTCATTTTTTACTCTCTAAAACTCCAAAATACTTGAAATCTTTAAAAAATTAAAGAAAAATGTAATTGTCTATGCTTAGAGTCAGAAAATATATTTAGATTATCTAAATATTTTATCTGTATATCTTCATTTCTATTCCTCTTATTTCTTGATGGAAATTCTATGGCCTCTTCATTTTATTTTATATTCCTGTTATACTCAAAGTCCTGGTGAATACGAAATTGGGGAGACATTCTAGAATATTACAAAATCTCTACTCTCAATTTTACAAGTTTGAGGATATAGAGAGGATAGTTTCAAATAGTACACTGACAAATTTTTCTGTACAAAACCTTTTTCCTAGATTTAAGTATAAAATTTAAGATGTTGTTTTGCCTTGAATCATTGATGTTTCAAATTAACTCCTAAGGAATCATTTAGAGGGAGAGTAAGTGTGAAAGTCCAGAGCATAGAAAGCAGTAATTGATCAAAAAACTAAAACAATATGGCAGATATTGATGGTGTCAGATCTAAGGAAGTTCTGTTTGGGGCAGGCCAGTTGTGCGTCAAATTGCACTTTCCAGAGGTCTTTTCGGGGATTGAAGGTTTATAGCTCACTATAAAAGTTAGACATGAAGTGCATGTTTGATGATGACGATGCCTCAGAAGAATAAGGCTGTAGCATGCACAAGAAGCGCAGCTCACGAGTGCCTTAAATAAAACCTATGGCATCGATCAAAATGACATCTACATGTTGCAGAATTTCACTATATAAAAGACTGCAATACAGCTCATGAAGTTTAAGTGACAAAATCCATATGGAAAATGAAATAATATAAGTAGATACTCATTTTATGGGCATTACTATGTTCTATGTTTAGCATACCATTTTTAAAAGAGTGGTTGTTGCCCTGCAAGCATAAGGCCCCGAGTTTGATCCCCAACTCCAAAAAAAAAAAAAAAAAAGAGAGTGGTTGGAACTTTGCAAAGTACCAAGTGAAGCCTTTCCACTGACTTCAGAGGATGTGTCTGAGAGGTCCCATGTCTCCCCTGGGTAAGTGGCTATGTTTTAAAACTGTGGTGCTTTGATCACTTAAATAGTCGTATCTGTCCTCTTCTTCACATGCGTGTTATAAGCAAACACAAGGTGTTTTCCTACTACTGCATTTAGTACATCGACAATTATAGCAAGAATTGGGAAAACTCTAATTCAAACTTAGCAGTAACTTTGCACTTGAAAAAACGAGTATGAACATTCAGTTTGGATAACCAGAAATTTGCTTTGTCGGTTCTTTGGAGTTTTTCCCACCACTTGCTGTCGTACACTTAATCACGTGTGCAAAGGTTGTTTTGGACAAACGTAAGAAATAACTTTTTAGAAAATGGTGCATGCCAACCCAGATTGAGTCTCCTGTGCAGCACGGTTAGGATGAGCTCCTCATCTTTGCTGGAGGAGGAACATTACATTCCTATGTGATAATTTTCTCTCACAGTATTGTCTTGTTCATTTATTCCTGTTTATTTTTATTAATGAAAAACAAAAATAAAGCACTGAGTTTATTCTGTGCCCATTCCTGTGCCAGCACGTTGACAGTAGCTAATGAATGAGTTCATCAGCTTATTTATTCAACACTTAGGCCTCACATGTTCATCATTTCAGAGATAAAATGGTCCGACGAGAAGGACATGTTTTGTGCAGTCATGAAGCTTTGTCCCGTGGATGATCAATATTGATAAGCAGTGTTCTCACTTCAGTATGTAGCCCAAAGGCTACTCACTTGGAAGTAGTAAGATCTCCTGTGACATAACCTTAATTTTCCTGACATCGTGGACGCAGAATCCACAGATATAACGAAATAGCGGTCTTGTAGACATCTCCGGAGCTTATTACTTCTCATTTCTCAACCTCTCCAGACATCATATTTTCATATATATTTGTTTTGTATGAGTTTTCCAAAAGCATCGTGGAGTACCAGCTCCAGGGGAAATAAAGGATTCCTGTGGGTTACCCTGTTGACAGGAGGGCTTACACTGTACATCTATGAGTTATTTTAATTTGCTCCTCCCTCAATTCTGACCGGCTTCTCCCTCTGTCCCCAAAGCACTTTCATAGCTATGCATTTGATTTCTGTAAAACTTGTGATATGTTTTGGAAATTAACAGTAAGAATGTGAGGAGAATCCTGGATTTTCAGCTAGAAGTACAGAAAGGAATGTTTTCCAATCTAGTTGTACCTCAGCATTATTTTATCGTAAACAAGAAACTCTGACTCTTGATGACTAACTATATAATAAATTTATTGCAGGTAGGAGTAGAGTAGAAGAGATAAGAGAGCAATTGAAGAAAAACTGAAGAACATTTTGGAAATCACAAAACTATAGCAAAAAATAGTGGTGTAAAAAATATTTTATATGCTCATGGTTTGTAGATCAGTAAATTGAGCTGGGCTCAAATTACTTAAATTACTTGCTACTTATATGCCAAAAATTATAGGAAAGTTCTATCAGATGCACTTATTTAATTATCAGATGACAATTTGATTAGGTTCTTCTTTCATTTAGTTGAATGTGAAAATTAGAAATGACAAATAACTTGAAAATGAATGTGTTAGTTATTCATGACAGTTTTTTTAAAGTTTTAGTTTTTAATTGTTATTTTATTTTATTTTTAACAATCAACCTTATCCATCTTAATTACTGGGCATTTGCAGATATTTTCTTTGCCAAAAAAAATAAAATTTATTATTGTACAAGTTGTTTGCAGCAGTCAAGAACTTTTTCTAAACTCCACATACAAAAATCTTGTTTGAAGAAACATACATCAAAAAGTACAAAATGTAAAAATCCATGTTTAAAATGTCATTTGTTTCACAAAAAGAAAGATGGGAAAATTAAGAATCAGAGAACCTGCTACTGGCAGTCAGGAAGGATCTCCTAATAATTCACAAAAACTCATTTTTTCATGGCCTGCTAAGGCCAGTTATTGGAAAACTGCAGGACAATTAGAGAAAATAAAACTATTGATGTTGAGGTCACATAAAGGGAAGCTGTGGACTGTTAGTAGATGTCTCACATTTTTATACGGGATAGCAACCTGTGGCTACTCTACTGGGGCTAAGTGACAGAGTGCCCAGACCTGTGGTTATGGCTGGAAAAGACAACCACGTCCCACCTGGAGACTTCCATATCAGTATTTAGCCACCAGTATGTGACTGAACTTGCTGGAAGCAGAGATGGGACACTTTCCTTCATCTAGTTAGTTCCTATAGCCAAGTAAACACATCTCTGCCACCCGACCCCGACCCATAGTGTCCAAACCTAGAAGGATCGCTGCCCGGAAGAAAAGAGAAGCTGCTCCTCAGAGTCAAGCTGTGCCCTTCCCGTCCACGACGAAGCAAGACTGGGCGGCTGACCTGGGGCCGCGGAATGAGAAAATGAACTCATGTTTGAAGTGGAAGCTTTATTATATAAGAGAATAGAACAGAATTTTTAATTCCAAAATGAGCCTACGTTAGGCAGTCATGATTGTAACTGAAAAGTACATAGCATTTTATGAAAATATACTTACAAACCCACTAATTAATGAAAAATGAGAATTGGGTAGAGACATGCTCAGTAAACTACAGGAAAACGTAACGCAATTTCATGCACATGAATAGAGTTGAGCCTCCTCAATAAATAATTATGTGTTTATACTTATGTTTTTGCTGAGGAAGAGAAAGAAAGCCCAAAGGACGATGGAAAGGCAAGGGGAAGAGGCATGATAAGGTTTGGGAGTATCAGAAGAGCCACAGAGAACATTTAGACTGGGAAGATTTCAGCAGGCAGGGACAATGTAATCAGTTCTATGCAGATTAGATTTCATTTAAATTTAATCATGACCTCGTAATTAACCAAGGGGATTTCATTTCTAAAAATCAATACCAAAAGTCAAAGCTACAGATGATGAGTAAAAATAAAACCAACTCTCACAACACAATTCAGAACTTGCATATTTTCTGATTCTTCATAAAAACAAAAATTGAAGGCAAGAGCAGCCTGTTTTCTTTTGTGTTTCATGCTTGTCTGTAATGTTATAACAAATGAAGAGACTGAAGAGATCAGGGAGCAGTTCAGAAAGGCTTTAGGATTGACCTCCCAGAGATGGAGACACAGCCCAATAAAAAGGGGAGAGCGAAAGGGAGAGGCAGAAAATGCAGCATTCACAAATAAAAATGGTACTGCCTTTGGGGAAGAGCGATTGAGTGTAACTGTGTAAATGACACAATGGAATTATGCTGGTAATTTCTCCCTGCTGCACATATAAATTATGCAGAGAATGTTGGACTGGTAGCTTCTTTGTGGTGAAAACTGCCTTTTGCTTCCAGGCCTGGCAGAGGTGAGAGCAGTGCAGGAAAGAATCAGAGGACGTGAAATGAAGGAGCAAGGGACATAAAAGTCCTAGGTACTGTGCTGCATACCGGAAGACAGTCAAATGTAACCTGCACACCAAGAGGCAGCCTGGAGGAAGATACCCATTTCATTTAACCTGAGAATCGGGCTATAGTATTGGCAGGTATAGAAAGCTTCATAAAAATAATGATCAATGTTAGGTAATTGCTTGATCCACAAGAAATTTATCTCTAAGTTGATGATTCCCTTTGCAAGTAGTAAAAACCTTAGATCCATTTTTCTTAAAAAAAAAATCTGACAGCAATGTATCAGAAAGGCAATACTGTGTAGCACATTGGCGCACTGGCAAATAAAAAGGCTTCAAGACTTATGGGTTCTCTTGACAGTAGTTTTGACATATATGTTTCATGTTTTATAATGATGAATGCAACATCTTCCAGGGGCATAATCTGTGAAAACTTGACAGATGGGGAATGCAAATGTCCACGAAAGCTGCTTGTCAGAGGTTACTGTTAGATTCTTTACTTTTTACAATATATAATTTGGTGTGTTCTCTCTACTTGCTTTCTTTGGTGGAAGTAGGAGTGGTTGTTAACTATTGAGATAATTCATTGCATTACAGATACGTCACAGGAGAGACTGCTATTTGCTGACAGTAATCATTTTCTTGAAAATACCTACAAGCTAACAAGCTAATACTCACAAGTAATGAGCTATATCAGATCTGTGCTGGAGCAATAGGAGGGCCACACACGGCAGGCATTTCTTCAGCTGGCAGAAATGTGGTCCAGACCTCCCCAGGTAAAATAAATCTCAGTGTTGCCACTGGTGGGCCCTTTCTGCAAGGCCACAGGAGAATCTGTGTTCTTGCATTTCCAATTACAGAGGCTGCTTAGGTTTTTTTGGCTCATGGCTCCCTCCATCTTCAAAACCAGCTATGATTGGTCGAATCTTTCTTACTCTAATTTTCTCTTCTGTCCTCCTTTTTTACTTTTAAGGTTCCTTATGATTGCATTGAGCCCACTAAGATAACAAAAAGTGATTTCTCTATTTTAGAATCAGCTGATTCCAACCTTAATTCCTCCCACTACTTTAATTTCCTCTTGTGGTATAATGAACTATTCACAGGTTCCAGGGGTAGCAATATGAACATCATTAGAGGGTCATTATTCTGCCTTGTACAAATAGCATACACCTTGCGGTATTGCTAGGAGGATTAAAGGAAGCACTGTGTAAAGCACTTGGAAGAATGCCTGCCACACGGTAATACTGGTAACCAGAGGCGTTATGGTGAATAGAGGTAGTGTTATGGCGAATAGAGGTAGTGTTATGCTAATCCTCTGATTATTGGAAGGACACTGAGCTATCCAAGTTACACATACAGTGTGAGTGTCTGAGTGAGGAAAAATGCTTTCTCATCTAAAAATTCCATAGCTTGGGTAGATCAATCATAGTTGCTATATGGTAAAAGTGTTATTGATACACAGGAGTGAACTTAGACAAAAATGACAAGGCTAAAGTGTCAACAGAAAACCACTACAGATAGGATGTAGTACATAGTAGTGGTTAATGTGACAGCAGGGCTACAGCTGTTGGTGGTGGTGTACGCCTATAGTCTCAGGACTCAGGAGGCTGAAGCAGGAGGATCATCATGAATTCGAGGCCAGCCTGGACTACATAGTGAGAGACTGTCACAAAAAGGGGGAGCAGGGCTAACATCTTGGGCATCTATGTAGTTACACAGAAGGGTTCAGAATGACCTCATGCTTGGATTTATGCTCTTTTGTAGCCATTTTAAAACTCCAAATAGTTTCCTCTTTCTTGAAGTTCTGCAATACACAAAAGCTTGTATGTGAGCACAGAATATACATATAACGCGCACGTCTGTTCTTTTCCACCCCTTTCCTACGTGGTCTCCACATGCCGTGAGCACAGAGCTCGTGGAGTAGAGCCACAATGTGCAGAAATTCTGCTACACACAAAGTGACTGTAAAATCAGCATGTGAGTTCTGCCTGCAACTGTGTAAATGTGAGTGCTGGTGGCTAAGGGAGACCGTACGCTCCGTCCGAGATCTTCAAACGCAGAATGATTGCAAAGCATGTTCCCGAGGAGAGAACACTATCGTGTCTTCCTCTTGTTACTTACCTGGGTTAGCTGACCCCTTCTTACACCACAAGTGATATGGAAGTCAAGGGAAAGAGAAGGCAACATATAGTTTTTTGTTGTTGTTCTTTTTTTTGTAATTCTTCCACAGCCGTCTGTAAATCAAAGGTAGCAAGTGTTGGATACATACGTTAGAACACGTAACTCATATGATGAATCAATGAAATTACACATTTTGTATACACATCTGTATTTATCATACGAGTTAAATGCTCTAACATTTGCATTTTAAGCCAGCACTGTACAGTATAAAGATGAATCATAGACTCCATCTTAATCACTTAAAATTTTTAATAGCAAAAATCATCAAAAGTTGATAGACACCAAGGAATAAAGAAAAACACCTTATATTAGAATATCTTTAGCAACATTTTTTTCTTGCATTTTCAGGAAGGGGCTCTGTATTTTCATTTTGCACTAGGCCTGGAGAATGAAGTATCCAGCCATTCAGGAGAAGTCTCGAGTTAGATCATATTTAAGAATTCCAGATTCTCTGCTACTGCTTATGTAACCGTAGATAAATTATTTGAACTCTTTGTACTTTAGGTTTCCTCATATGGAAAATGAACACTTGATAGAGTTTTAATGTGGAAGAATCTGCCAAATCCATTTACTGTACTTAGAAAGGTATTTGTCTCACACTAAAAGAATGTAAGTTATGCAACATTAGAACCTTTGTTTACTTTATTCAACTATTTAAAACCGTGTCTGATGCATAGTAACTCAATAAATAATTTTTGAAAGAATGACTGCACCCAACAGCCTATATCTCTGATTTCACAAAACTGCCTATTAAATATGAATTTCTGGACCTTGTATTCCTAAGCTTTGCATTCACTACTTTTTGAGTAGAGCCAAGGAATATAAATTTTATAAATCTCTCTGGGTCATTTTAATGGATTCTAGGTTTAGGGACCATTGTACTTTAAATGCCTTTCCCCATATCCATTCTTAACTTATATTCCTTCTCTCTGCTTTTCTCATTTGCTTTCTCCTTATGGTGAAATTTAGATATCTTCCGTGCCAAGGTCCTGTTGTTCATGATCTAGGATAAATGGAATGCACAATTCATTTGGCGTATCTTTTATGGATCCTTGGTGTGAACAGTGAACATTATAGACCATTAGAAAATCAGGTTCATATTTTGCACATATTTAACTTGTATGTCAGGTAGTTACTTAATAGTGATTACTGAATTGTTGGATTCACTACACTGGAGAACATAAAATGGAAGGAGATTGAAGGCAAACTTGGCTCCTGAGATGAAGTTATGTAAGCCTTCATGTGTGAAAAGGAATTTCAAGCTGCTTTTTTACTGCAATGGTATGTGCTCCTGAGAGTCACAAACCTCGCAGAGTTACGTGTGGTATGATTTGGTAGACGTGTGATGTTTTAGAGGCATTTGACTATTCTTTTCAAAGAAAACTTGCTTTAACTACAAAATATGCCTATGACTGAGAAATAAAGTCTGGGTAAGAAAATGGAAGAGTTTAATTTTGCCATAATTTTAAACTGAGAATATCTATATCAGAAAAAGTAGATTAAGAAGGAGGTATACAATTTTAAAATTTCATCAGGAAAAATATTACACAGTTTCTATATAATTTCCTGATTCAATACTGAACTAGAACATATGTGCCTCTATTCCTATGCCATTAGAACTTCTTTTGCAGTAAAATAAAGTTTTAATCTTATTCTTACCTAAGGGGTATTAAGGGGATACATCTCTGACATTGAGAGATGAGGGTCTAGGTGTGAACTAGCATATGTGACATCTGTGGGACAGATTAGTGACAATTCTATCTTTGGGGATTATATTCTGGGATTTAGCCCAAAACCTCTATCAAAATTCTAATCTTTCCTGTTTGACATCATTAACATTTCAGCGAGAATCCGTTCAGCTTTCAGACCTGAATGCATTCCTCTGAGAGGCTCCTGTATGCCATTGTAGACTAGAAGAGACCCAGGGGCACTGGTTGCCCAGGAAGCCTTGTTGAAGCAGAGTACAAAGTTCAGAAAGGAAAAGAATGGGATGAACTATGTGTCTCGTAGTTGTGCCTGACCTGGGACTCATTGTAGATTTACTAACACAAAGTTGACCTTCAGTGCACCCACTTCAAATAGATTTAATTATGTAGACATCTGTGGGGCTCGCTTGCATTTATGACCACTGCAGACAGATTTGAGATGTCTCAAACAGTAAAAGGGGACAGCAGAAAAGAGCATAAATCCCGCAGTTTTCCTTCCCTTGTGTATACACAGTCATATTGGCAGAGAGAAGAGTTATCCAAGGAAGTGCTTTTCTTTCGACCAAATGTCACTATTACTTAAATAGACCATGAATAGTGCAACACAATCAGACAGACATAGTTTCCCAGTGAGCGAGCCTTGCAATAAGAAACTAGGTCCCTACAGTCTTTCCAAATTACCTAAACAAAGAAAGGTTTCATAGACACTATCTAGTACAATACCGAAGAGATTTTCTGTAGCCGAAAGGGAAGGTTCTCACAGGCACAGAGCTGGCAGAAAAATGAGTCTTCTGGTTGGATACACGGTTGCTGAGACCACGTACGTGAGATTACGCATGAACATTAAAGACAAAAAGAAATGCTGCCTGGTGAATTCAGAGAGCACAAGCTCCAAGAGCTTTGTCCTTCCATCTTGACCCTGATTATGTAACAAATAAAATAATGTTGTATTTCCTGAAGAGCAATGGGCTTGAAATCAGGGACCGCAGATTCCACTCCTTTGTCCGCCGTGGTGACTGAATAAACTAAATGATCTTCTAGTGCATTGCTTCTCTTACTTGAAATTTTAGTTTAAAATTTTGTCCAGCTTAATTTTTAGAGTTGTTTAACAATCAAATGATTTTCTGCATGTAAGAAGCTGTGAAAAGAAATAAAGCACTATAAAAATGCAGCAAGCGCTGTTGATATTAAAAAGTATGCTTTTAGTCGCTAGGGTTAATTAATCCTCGGTTTTTAAGACCAGAAGGTTATTGATCAGCCATATGGTGGCAAATTTCTCACAGACTTTGTCTAAAATGGCATTATTTTAAAATGTCTGGTAATTGTCCTATTAATTTAGTCAAAATGCCCATTGGAGTTACTTAGAGGTATTGTCTAAAGTAAATTCCACGGCTTGAAATCATAAGGCATAACTCATGTTGATATCTATGCTACAACTTATGACTACATACAGTCTACCTCCTGGTAGCAATCTTAAAGTCGTTGAGACTAATTTATTAGAATTTAATAAATCTCACTTATAATTTTAGTGAAAATTACATTTGAATTGACCATCGAGCATTTGACACAAAGGAAATAAACACTTACTATGATGAATTGGAAGAGCTAGTTTAAATTCCAGCTATTGGAGATAAATAATAAATCCACTAAAGGTCAGAGGGTTTAGAGCGTTAGTTCCACCACGACTAAATGCTAAGAGTTTCCCTTTTACATGAATGTATGAGGTGGCGATTGCTTGCCTTGTTAAACCTGGTTGCTTAGACACAGCTGACTGATTAGAAGATAGTTGCTATCCGCGCCTATAATTATTGTGATTACTGTTACTCTGGTAGCCCTCTGTGGGATTCTGAAAATGGTAATATAGTGTAGCATTTCACAAACTTAAGCCTATAAAAACTCAATATATATCCTAGTAAAAAAGATTAATAATGTCCCTTCCTTGCCATTTCAATGGGCTCTTTTAAAGAATAATACAATTATTCTCTCTTCACTTATATAGTTGCTTCCTTTCAATCCCATTATGAAATAGAATCAGAGGTTATTACCGAAGAAGAGGGGAAGAAAACAAAACCTTTGTGAGAAAAGAATATCAGCGATTGATCCTGGTCGGGTTTCAACCCAATAATTCAGTAAATGGCAACTTTAAAATATCCCAATGTGAGAAATGCCACGGCATTTTCTCGCACTTGTGATTGTATTAGTAACTAATAAATAGCATGAAAACAGATTACATTTTTATTTACTTATGCTGAAGCTTAGAACAAACTCACCAGCACTGCGTCTGTGAGGATGCAATCTGTGTTGGTTGGAAGCAGGAGGTTAATCATATCTATTTTGTCCCTCAAACAAATGCAACCACAGTAAACAAAGACACCGCAGGTGCATTATGTTGTTACATACTCACTTGCCACAAATAATCTTTGTAACTAGGAACCACAAAGGCTGGTGCAGAAAATATAGTGAAAGAGAGAAGGGTTTGTAACCAACTAATGAGAAAAAGTAGCACCAAGCAGGAGTCTCCAGTTACCATGGCACATATTGTAAGTGCGGCGCCCCATATCCCACCTCTGGTAGAAAAAGGTGTTTCTCCAAGGCTTCCTCCCAAGGAGCAAAAGCTGTGCATATGTAACACTGTTTATGTAGATGTTAGTAATAACTACTGTCCAATTTTACACTCTTGCATTTTTCCTTAAATTTCTCCAGAGTATGCTCTTTATTGTTAGAGTCTTTATTTTTTACTCAAAATATTCTCCAACATAAAGAAGAATCTTGGTTAATTGCAAGAGCTTATGCAGAGTATTTATGAGTAGAGTTGGGATAGTGTTTCGTAGGTGTCCATTGTCTGATCAACCAAAGTCTTATTGCTTATGCTCATATCAATCCCTGAATACGTTTTATCTGTGGAATGAGATTCTGTCAGTCCCTAAATAAGTTTTGTCTGTGGAATGAGATCAGCCTGTTAAAGTCCTTTAACAGGCTGATCTGAATGTTCACAAATGTTGAGGTTTTTATACTGACACAAAAGCCATTATGGAAAGTGATTTGGATAACTTCAGAGGTGGCGGTGGATTTGTGCTGAGCCATCTGTTTTCTGCCTGATTCTGTACCTGCAGACATGAAGCTCTCCCTCCAGGTACAAGGTCAGCACTTAGCAAGGAAGATCTCCTAGTGCCTCCCATGCTTTACACCTGAAATACTTGATTTTCTCCTTCCCCAGTGAGTCCAGTTCTATTCCTATTCTGTATCTCAAATTTTCTTGCCTTTCCTTTATCAAAATGGCTTCCTTTATTTGATTCTTAAGGAAAATGCTTGCCTTTTCCTCATAGTCATGATTTATAGTTGTCCTCTGAAAGCCTTGAGCTACAAAAGAGAATCCCCCAAGACTTTCTTCCATCATGAATGGTGAAGACAGCAATTCTACCTGGAAAAAGGACTGGACCCCCATTTTTGCTGTTCCTCTTTGTGCTCAGCTGAAATAGCGAAACTTCTGTCTTGAAAATGTGAATGCCTGCTAGCTAGCGAGAAGAGCAATGACAAATACATGGTTTTATTTGGTGCCTGATGTATGAATAGGAGCATACATAGAGTGCTTTTAATTAGAATGTAATACAAAGTGATTGTAGACAAAGGAGCACTGAACAGAGCCGTGGTATCTTCTGCCAGCTTTGCCGGCTAGAAAGTGGCATTCTCCACCCCTCCTCAACTCACAGGAAAACTAAGAGGGGGCTCCAAAAGCATATTAAGGTTTCTGAAAGTAATTTTAAAAGGTTGTCTTCATATGATAAGCCAATATATGCTATTGTAGAAAAAGAAGATTTCTCAAAAATAAGTAAAGGACATAAAGAAACCCACAATCCCAATATAGTCAGGCCAACAGAGAACCAGTTGGTGTTTTTTCTTTAACTTGTATTTTTAGCTGGTTGCCCAAGTACCTTGCTAGAATTTGAAGAAAAAAATTTTTAAGAGAGCAAATATAATCCAGGATAAAGACTCCTGTGTAATACTAACCTTATCCTTTCAAAATAAAAAGTCATGAATTTTTTTCTTTTAATATGCCACTCATTGTAAGATTTGAGTTCTTAGGTTGTAATTAGTAACCTGTTGATTATTTTGATATTAAAGTATTAGCATGAGTTAGTTGGAATTCTTATCGACAAAAAGATGAACAATGTGTTAATTGCAAATTCCAGAAGTAACTTTAATTTGATATTACTCTTGATATCAACATGACAATGATGATTTCTATTGCATGCTGTTAGTCTGTACAATTTCCTCATCTCCCAGGGCTGTTAGATTATGAGTACTAATGACAACGTGAATACGCCTCTAAATAAAAGTTAGACTTTACAATGCTATTCACATGTAAGACCACCTATGCTACGTCTGTCGACATTGATAATCACATTTTCTTTGCATAATACATGTTTTTCTCAGTTTAGCAATATGATGGTTATCTTTACTCTATCAACTTGACTGGCTTGGGATCCACCATGGGATTAGTAAAGTCCACTTCAGAGTGTGTTTGGGTGGATCATAAAGGCTTGACCTTGGGTATTATGTACGGTCCTCTCTGGTGCTGTTCCTGTGCTCTGCTTCCCAGTCTCCATTAATTAAGCAATTTTGTTCTGCCATGCCCTTCCCCCAAAGTAATTATCCTTTGAGCCAGCTGACCATGGATTGACTCCCCTGAAACCACAAGCCAAATTAAGCCAGTCTTCCTTTAAATTGCGGGTGTTTGGTATTGTACCAGGAAAGGTGACAAACACAATCAATGTCTTCATTGGTATACATTTGTGTAATGAGCTGTTTGCTATGCAAAATGTTATACAGTAATCTGAAAAAGCTATCCTTAACATATCACTTTTATCTTTTAACATATCTCATAAATATCAAGTAAGTTGAATCTTTCCCTGCTAATTAAAATTGTTCTGCATACCTGAACTGAAAATTATCACCAAATGAGGTACTTGTAATTTATTTTAGTTACCCATTATGTGATTCAGTTGTGATATAGCTCATTAAGAAAGAGCATCAATAAGAATAACAAAGCTAAGATTTTATTGGGTAAAATAGTTTGTCTCTGGGCATTCGAAGTCCATCATATCATATTGTTGTCCAATAATACCCTGGACATTTTTCTCTCTGAACAGTCCTGAAGATACAGAATGGCTCCCCCTTATTTTGCTTGGAAAGCACACTGAAGTGAGTGAGTCGGGCTCTGTATTCAACTAAGTGGTATTTCTCAGAAGCCCTTGCACATGAAATAATACTTTCCTCATTAAAATATCATTCAATTTTATATTGAAGGCTTTAGTAGTTATTTCACTATCTAAAATGTACCTTCATTTTAATATACTAACATTAAACAAAATAGTTTTTTTTTTCACATTTTATCAGAGATTGGAAAAAAAAAAAAGTCCTGCTTTATATTTGCTGTATGTCAAGAGAAAGACAGGCTCTGACTGCGTGGATCCTGCTGTAATTTTCTCTCCAGCCTTCTGAGAGCTAGATCTGACATCATGTGTTTAAAGTCGACTGTTTCCTCTCACCTTAGCACCAGCTTAACGCTCAGGCAGTAATTATAAGGCTAGTGTCTGGAGATCCAACTGCGTTCTCTCACCCTCCCACGAAAATGAACCTCGATTGTCTAGTGGCTGACCTTTTCTGTATATGGGGAAAAGGATTGAACCTAACTCATTTTATAGTCACATGCTCCTAACGCACAGTGTTTGGGTATTATGTGTCTTATCATTTATTCATTGATTTACAATTAAATACATGCTTTTTAGTATCTGCTCTGTTTAAGCACCAAGCTAGGCCTTAGTGATGTCAAAGTGAGAATCCCCGTGGCCTGCTAGGAAAGAGCTTCCAGTTTATCAGAAGCAATAAGATGTCAGTCAAGCGCTTCCCGCTTGAGCAAGGGCGGGTTTGGGAGGGGACATAAACACATGAGTGGAGGCTCAGGAGGTCCATCAGAGTCATCTAGCTTGATCAGAGGGAAAGGTGAAGAGACACCCTGCATGAAAGTTTCAGAGAGAGAAAGTACATTGAATCTGGCAAACCTTAATATCACTTGAATAATCAATATATTTTAGAGATACGAGTGGGTGCTGTCAACTCTAATGATTTTCTAAGGCCACTTTGTAAGTCAATAGACACAGGGGACTCAATCCCAGAATTTCTGACACTTAGTTTACTGTTAGAAAATATAAATCTTAGCACAAAGTGTCCATGGAAATGTAGCAATAATAAACTATAAGCATTGCAATATATTCATAGTATTATCGGGAAAAAAAGTCTTGAAGCATTAAATTCGATTTAGTTTCAGTTTCTGCGGGATAAACTTCAGCATACTAGGTATAATAGCTTTGCACAACCCGGGTATTTTCTTGGTGTATGCATAAAAATAAAATGCTAATTAATACTATTGGGTCACAGGATTAAATATATAATTCATACTGCCAGTTATAATACATCTGCTGAGAGCAATGAGATTAACCTCACGTTCACAGGAAAGATGTGTCGGGTAGACTCAGAATATAGATTCCACATTAAACTACCAGAAAGCACAAAGGAAAACACAAAGAAAGCACAAACCTCAATATCCTGACAATACCCTTAAAATGTATGCGTTCTTGTAACTCAGATGTTGGGGACATCACTACTCTGGTGATGCTGTGGAAACTATATTCAATTACATGTCTTTGAAAGTTTATATTGATTATAAAAAAGAGATCTTAGAGGGAGCTACTCTTTGCTTTCAGATGGCTGCTGGGGCTCTAGAATTGACCTGGCCAATGGCCATTACTCTCTAGGTAGCAGTCAGTCTGACTAAAGGAGTTTCTGGGGGATTATTGATACTTGGGCTCTGCTGTTAATTAAAAATGTCATTCTATTTCAAAATGTGTTTTTAAAATGAGGAAAATCTCTGTTTTTCTTCTTGATGGCTCACAATAATAATTAATGTATAATGAGGAAACTTATCCCAGTTTGACAACATGTTCTTGGGAAGGAACTTGAAAAGGACTTCAAAATAATCATCTGAAAACATATTGCAGCAAAATTATAGATGCAGAAATTAAATCAAACACATTCAGAATGAAAATATATATAATAACACATTTGCCCATGAAAACATAGGGATTCTCACATTGAGAAAAAGTAAATGTAGCTGTATGTAGTTTTTTGGGGGGCGAGTGCCAATGCTGGGGATTGCACTCAGGGCCTTGCACTTGAGAGCCAAGCACTCTACCACTGAGCTAAATCCCCAACCCCTAGTATGTAGTTTACAATAAACAATATACATTATCTTATACATAAGAAAAATATCAGATAGAAATGTTAATATTGAGAAAAGTAAAATTTGTGGTGAAAATATCAAATAAGACAAAGAGTTATACTCACACTAGTAATTATTACAATCATCGATCACCCATTTACCCATCATTATTTGTTAGTCACAAAGCAACACAGCATCAATACATGTAAAACAAAGATTCATAACATGAGAAACAGCCACACAGTGATGATAGTCGTACTGATCAAATTCGGGGTATGTCTCTTAGAGTACAACAAACCCAACAGATTAAAATGATTAATAGTAGAGAGGGACTAAATAGCGTACTAATTTGCTATCCACGATAAAGTCATCAAACTCAAAGTGGGCAAGAAAGGCAGAATGGAAGATACTAACTGGAAACAATGATATTTATGCCCTTGTATGTATGGTATAAAGTACTACACTGCTATACAATGAATCTTCGTGTAAAAACAGTTTAATGAATGTTACCATTTATTTTGAAGATGTCGATTGTGCCCTTCCTGACTCAATCCTCATCCTTGTTCTGCTCAGAGCTAATTACTATCCTGAATTTTATCTTTGTTATGATTTTACTTTTCTTTATAGTTTTTCATATCTTTATACTCCATAGCAACATGTGGGATAATTCTGAATCACACTTAAGTGGAATCACACTCGTGTTTTTCCACCACCTGAATTTATTTTCTCCATAAGACTTTTCTGAGATTCAGTTATACTTGTAGCAGTGACTTGTTCATTATAACCAATTTGTTATTTCATTAAGCAATATCTCCAATGTATTTATTCATTCTATTATTCACTTTCAATAGTATTTCTAGGTTTTCTCTTAGTATCAGCAAACCTATGAACATTTATATTTATCCACTTGTGTTCCAAAGCAAACTGTTCCTCACTTTATCAACATAAAATTTAACTGTAGGGCCATGCCTGTACACCTTCACATATAAAATAATGTTTTCCAAAATATTTTATACACATACAATTTCACCAGATGTGCATGAAAGTGTTTTAGTTTTTCCTTTGCATTTTCACTGATGTATACTCAGGTATTTTTGATTCTTCCCAAACCGATACATACATAACAGTGCCTTATCTTGGACAGCTGAAGTGGCAAACTTTCCCGGTGTTTTGTACAACAGATAATGTCCCTATTTTTCTCTTACACTTAAATCGTTTTTTCCCAGAGCTATTGAATTCTTGGTTGACCATCATTTTCTCTTAGTCTGCGGAAGGCATCTGGCTTCCCTCACTGTTGTTAAGAAGTCAGCAGTTAGTCTTATTGTTGTTCATCTTATACTCGGAATACTATTAGAGATGTTTTATTTGGTGTTCTGCAGTTCTTAGTTGTGAATTTCCACTTTTCCTTCTTTAGATTTGTTTGACTTCTTAAATCTAAGTATCTTGCATCATTTCTGGAAAAAATTTTAGCCACTAAATTTTCAAACATAAACTTCTATGTCTTTCTGAAGTTTTCATTAGATATATGAAATGATCATTCCATTCCTTATCTTTATATTTCTTAACATATTTTAGTATTTGTTAGCTTTTTCCTCTCTGTAGGCTGGTTCTGGATAATTTCTACTTAATTATGTTAAAGTTCATTGCTACTTTCTTTATGTAGTAATGGCATTCTATTTTCATACTGTTAATGACATCCTGTATTTTATACTTCATAAGTAGTGAAGTTATGTATGCCCTAAAATTTCTTTGCTGTTTCAGGAAAAACTCAACTGAAAGTGACAAGTAAATTTTATTTCTTCTTGGATTTGACTGACTGCCATTTTGCTTTAAACGTCACATTTGTGTTCATAGTAGGATTGTACTAGCATCTTTTTTTCTTCTTGTCCTTGAAAGTTTACTTAGGAATATTATACCAAACATGGCTTCTCGACCTCAGTGCTGCTGGGTGTTTGTCCTGGATAATTCTGTGTTGGTCGGCTGCTGTTCTGTGCATGGTAGATGTTTACTAGCATTCCTGGCCCCTTCTCACTAAATATCAGCTGCGCCTCCTCTGACACTCACAGGCAGGAGCCAGGTGACCCCAGAGAGCAGATTCTTCCTGCTGAGAACTATTGCATTTACAGGATGATCAGTCAGGTATGGAATAGAAGTCATCCTACAAAATGCATAATGGCCCATACTCTTTAAAACTGTCAAGGACAGGAAAGACGGGGAAAGAGTGTGAGACCAAATGCCACCTTACAGGAAACAAAGTCAACATGATACGCGTTTTCTTGGATTGGATCCCAGAACAAAAAGGAAATAAGCACATTTTTGTGAAAGTTGTTAAAACTGGAATGGGATCTAAAGATCAGATGGTAATGTATCCATGTTGGTTTTCTGATCCGAAGGTTATGTGAGGGTGAAGAACAAAATCTTTCGTTCTGGAAAGTATACATTGGAGTATTTTGGCAGTGGAGTGCTAACACATTGTATCTCTAGCCTGCTGTCCTTTGGTTCTTGAAAAGACTGATAATAATAATAACAACAGAGAGTAAGGAAAGGGAGAGAGAGAAAACAAATGAAATGAAATGAAATATTTACAGTAGAGGAATCTAGGCAAGGTTAATAAAGGGCTCTTTGTAGCGTTTTTCAACTTCTATGTAAGTTTAAATTATTTCTAATAATTCACTTAAATCAATGTATGTTTCTCATTTTATGGGTCATTGAAAGAGGTCATATAAAGCCCCGTAGTATTTATTGAGATGCAAAAGATAACGTGCTGGAAGTATATGATGAAATATCCTAGCAAATACTAACAAGAAATATTTTAAAATTCTTTACGTGGAGAAGTTTTGAGAATCTAGTAGTGTAGTTAACACTTACTCAGGTAAACAATTAGCCTCTTTCTTTTTGTGATATGATTATTCACTCCTAAACTTCTAAAGTACTTATTCATATTTAGTAGAAAAGGGCTTCATAGATGAGGATGTAGGGTGATATCAGAGAATCTGAGAAGGGATCCAGATTGAAGCTCAATGGAACAAAATCTTACTGGAAAATAAATATTTCCTCCCAACATTTGAACAGAGTATGTTGCATATGAGGCACAGTAAATGTTAGAACAAAAGAACAATTTAAAAGAGGGACATACCTCAACATGACTATCTGATACCTGCGTGTTGCAGAAAAGAGAAAGGCCGAAAGTGAATGGAAATTTGCTTAATTCCAATTCAGATGAAAATACTACAGTTTTAAGAAATGTGCTCATATAGTATATTATTCTGTGTCCTAAATTTAACCAATTGAAATTGTTTTTTCATGATATTCAATCTTTTATACTTCTAAAATTATTATTTGCCTTATGTGGAAAATGTATATTGCTATCATAGAAAAACATACCTTGCTTAGTAATTTCCTTTTTGGAAGCAGCTTTAAAAAAAAATCTACTCTTAAGTAAGGGTATAACTATAACAGTATTCTTTATACATGAAACATTGACTATATATTGTATACACAAAGAAAAGAACCTGGATTATGACAGATCATTTTTGTAACAAATGCCGATTGATGAAAATTATTAGACTCTTCGTTCTAATACAAGAGTTTAATGATCCTAGAGTCAAACTATTCGATGCACTGGTAAGTAGATTGCTAGTAAAATGTTTCAACCAGATTGAAGTTAGTAAACATACTGGGCAAATTGTTCTATCCCATGTTGAGCTAAATGTTTGTCTATAGTTTTGCCACTTTTTAGCTGATAATTTTGGAAAGTTGTTTTACTTCTCGGTTTAGCTGTAGATAGAATAAAAATAGGACTTATTTCTCAGGGTAATTGTATGGAATAAATAAGATTATATGGGTAACATATTCCTACCATAAAATAATTCATAAATTACATACAAAACACAGTTTCTCTTAGTTTGTGAAGGTCTTCGAGTAAACCAAACTTCTCCTCTAATAATATTTAATATTAGGAAAATAGGACTTTTATCTTCCAAAGGGAAAAGTAGTATGTGGAGTTATTCATGCTGAGATAATGAACACATTATTTATTTTTTATTGTTTTGAAAAGTAAGTTCTGATGAAGGACAGATGACCTGGGGCCCCCTAGAAACTGAAAGAAATATGGTCACTTGTCATTGCTGATGGGAATTTTTCCAATGTAGCTCACTGTCAGTTAAACACACAAATTCTCAAATATAAAAGCACTCAAAACTTTTCAAACTTTATTTTTCTAGTCTTTATTAAAGCCACTGTGTCCCCATTTCCAATATTCAGCTAGGCTGAAGTTCTTTCCATATTCAGTACACATACTACCTTCCTTCCTTTGGTCGTAATACATTCCCTATGTGAATTTTTCTCTTCTTCCGATGGACTTCTGAATTCCTACGCTTGTTCAGGGGGTGACCTGTGCACATGTTGAGACTTAGCAGGAGCCTGGGTCCCCACCGTGTGGAAACATGAAGAGAAAGCGTGGGTCTGTACGGTGGCCGTGTGTCTTAGCTCATAGCAGCGGTGGTTCTTCTTTTATGGCAACCTGGGCATGAATTTCATCATTTTCCTGATACCCCAGCAAGTGAAATAGGTGGTTCACATGAGGGCATATTGAAATAAGGAGGTGAAGATTGAGGTGTGCAGTTTTCCACTAGATGCACGTCTATGTGAGGTTGGTGAAGTTGGCTGAAATGCAGTTCCATGTTGCATCTTGCTTCCCAGTTACTGATACTCGTACCCCTGCTCTTCAGAAAATGCTTAAAGATAATAGCATCAAAATCACCCAACAGACAGACAACTGATGTACTATGTGTCAGACACTGCACACGTGTGTGTGTGTGTGTGTGTGCGTGTGTGTGCACGAGTGCATGTGATGCATTTGTCAATCATCCTCATGACAGCCATAGTAGTAGGTACTATTAGCAACCCCACTTTACTGATGAGGAAACTGAGTCTGAGAGAAGTTAATTATTGACCAAGATCACAATCAAGGAATGATCAGAAACTGTGTATTTGCCTGATTCCAAAAAACTGGAGTATTTTGCGTCAGGTGCTTATATTGTGTTACTTATAAAACCAAGCTGAATTATGTTAAAAGCATGAAAATAAAAATGTGACAGAACTTATTCCACCATTTTGGCATGAGCATTTCTGGTAAAAGCATTCAATTAATAGCTGCTGAGGTCGCTGGTGTTGCCTGAGCAAGACATGCCATTTCCATAGTTAAAATTTCTTGGGCATACTTGATTCATGACCAAAGTTATGAGGTCTAACTATTAATTCCAAACTGTATAAAAATGGGAAAACTCAAATTTTAATTTATTGGATCCCTCCATAAATGAAAACAAGAAGATTGGACAAATATATATATTTCAATCAATAAGACATTTCCATTTGTTACTCAGGTAAATTGAGCAAGTTGTACTGACTGATGGCATGTGGTTGTAAGCATAAAGCACAGGATATCTGATTCTAAGTGATATAGAAAGTATTTTAGAAAAAATAATTGAACTAAAATATTTTCTACTTCACACCATTATAAAGTCAATTCAAAATAATATTATTACAGGAACTGCAAATGCTGCAGTGCCCAGAACTTCAGGCTTATATCATAATAACACGTCTCTTTGGAGATTTTATAGGCTTTAATGTTATAAATTTCTTTTACCTAAATTGTCATTTTATGTGTATTTATAGTAGTTCTCAAAATAATCCAACTAGAATGCATAAAATTGATTAGCGTCATCAGAATCTTTTATAAAACTGTGATCACAACATTTAAAAATAGGTATTTGAAACTTAGCTCATGGAGAACCACTAAACTTTTACATGCTAATAGTGAATAAATTTGTGACAGTGACATTTTTGTGACACTAATTATCTTATTTTGTATTAAAAGTTCTAATGAACAACACAGGCAATTGAATATACATATTTTATCTTGTAAAGAAAAATATGATGGCATTTTGGGGAAGAAATTCCATTCCTTCACATTAAATTATATTTTCTTAATAATAACTATTTAGATAAGCTACTTTGCGGCTATCTACATATTGTACATAGTTCCAGTGAATTGCAAGATGCACTTAAACAATAGAATTTGCAAAATGTTTGCTATATTGAGATTAAAAGGAGTTGATGCTTCCATATAATGACTAATAGAACAACAGTTTTAAAGATAGAACCCACTAGTTGACAGGTCTGTCATGTCACCGTATTGTAGTAGAAGTGACGAAGAGTAGCCCAGTTCTTCAGTCCTGAATATTTACATGTTTCTTGCTTTTTTTTTGTAAGTTCATCAGAAACATAATTAGACTGCAAAACAGACTGATAATAATTAAAAATAAAGTGACCTATTTATATTGCTAAAGTTCATGAGTTTTGGAAGGATAGTCTAAAAAGATAATTCTTTTTAAAAATAACTATGCTATCTTCCTTTCTGACTAGCTAATGCTCATCTTCTATTATTCACAGTGTTTATATATTAAGTTAACTTTCTTGGGCAGCAATGGTATCAAAATTAGGAGAAATGAATGGTGTAACTTCAAACTTGCCTACTATCCCACCATTCTCTTTCTTCTCTGAAATCTCTAATCCTACCATGGGAAAATCAGCATCAAGACTCTGATGTGCCCTAGATAAAAGGCTGCTGGCATAGGTAGTAGGGACCCAGGGTAGAAATGCAAACATAAGTTATGATTAGGGATAATACAGACATCTAAGTGATCAAATAAACCTGTATTTTGCTAGCTCAAATGCACTGTCACTTAAATGGGAACACTCATTTATTTGAGTAGTATTTTTCTGAAATGGAAGTGTTGTTGTGATGTTTAATATGCACATTTTACCCATTATGGTCATCAGTAAAAAAGGATACTGAGAATTTGGTAAATATTTGGTATAATAATATTTTTAAAAATGACCTTTCTCATATGAAGGTTGTTCCCCTAAATTTCATGAAATCTTATCAGCAAAATAAATTGTAAAAATTTACGTAAAACAATTTCCACTCAGAAAGCTTTACAGCATCTCCATTAGACTCTTCCAAATTATATTTAGCCCCACAATTACAAAAAGGATCGTTGTAGTAACAGGATAATAGTAGTAGCTTTGCACAACAGAAGATCTACCCACTTATGTTTCATAAAAATGGGATTATTAAGGATAATTGTTGAAATTTTAAAAAAATATTAAGCATATTTGCTGAAATTTTTAAAAAATAACTTTAACATTTCAAGGTACAATTTGTGTCACTGCATAAAACACCAACACTACCAGCTCCATTTGTACCGATGCATGTAGTAATTTATGAATGTTGGGTCAGAATGTATTTTCTAAGAGTCCGCTGATGATGGAGGTTGGGGCCCGTGAAATCCAAGGCAGCCTTTCTTCTCAAGGTGCTACCTACAGCAGCACCAAAGCACAGAGCTGACTTCAAACCCCTTCCTGCATCTGGGTGGCACAGTTTAATTGAGTAAAGGCATGAGAATCTAGAACCTGGAACTGATACCAACCTGAAGCAGTTTTATCTTTACACTTGGAACCATGAAGAGTATTACTCCACAGGGTTGTGTGCTTATGGTGTTTTATGTGTGTCGTTTCCCAGCATCTTTCCCCAGTGGTTTGCTGTCCGTTCGTTGGGATTGTTTGGATCCCTGAAGCACTTACTTCATTAGAAGTTTCAAAGCGATACTTTTTTCATTTTATTATTTAGTCTTTATTTATTACCTTAAATAGTCTGCATAAAAGAAATTCACTTTGTCTACTGGAGCTTTTTTGTTCATCTAAAATATTGTGAATATCAGAAAGGGAACATAGAAACTACATTCATTTATTTTGTTATACACTTTCAGCAAAGGAGCTGGCGCCATCAGTAATCTGCAGCTGAGTTTTCTTTTCTATCTCTCCCTTTCCCTTAGCCCTTGCTCCTTCCAGTTTCTTTCATCTCTCTTTCATTTTTGGTGAATTTATAGCTTTTCAAATACATTTAATATGATTTTATAAAGTTAAATCCCCATCTCTTTAGTGTTCTAAGTTTCTCTATTTAGGACAACACGAACTTTTATTGTTTGCTATCATTCCTTTTCTTTACTGTCATCCTTACTAATGAGCATTGATATTTAGTATTTGAGCATTATAAAATGCAAGAAAAAGACAATCTTGAGCAACAAATAAAGTATCAGAATCAGACTGGAACATTACATATATACTGGAATTATCAAATTGGAAGTTTAAAACAAACTATGATTAATATGCTAAGAGCACTAATGGAAAAAGTGGAATATACACAAGAAATATGAGTGATGTAAGCAGACAAGTGGAATACCTGTTAGAGAATCAAAAAGGAAAGCTAAATTTAAGAACACAAATAAATATGAAGAATGCCTTTCATGAGTTGGTCAGTAGGCTGGATATAACCAAGGAAAGAGATTTGAAAATACATCAGTAAAATCTTCTAAAACTTTAATGCAAAGGAAGAAAGAATAGGAAAAAAAAATCCTCAGAATATCCAAGATACGTGGAACAGTTATCGAAGATACAGCACATGCTTAATAGGAATATCAGGAATAGGAATAGAAAAAGGAAAAGGAGAAATACCCAAAATAATAATGGATGAAAAATTTTCAAAATTAGTAACAGAAACCAAAGTAAAAATAAAAAGCAGTTCTTGAATGAAAACAGATGTCGAACAACTTACTCATAGAGGAATAAGGACAAAAATTGTACCAAACTTCTAGATAGAAACCACAAAAGCAGAAGGGAGTGGGGTAAAATATTTAAAGTGATGAAAGAAGAAATTCTCCCTCTAGAATTTTGTATTGATTGAAATTATCCTTCAAAATGTTCAAAATGAGGAGAAATGGAGAGTTTCTCAGTTAAAAAAAAAATGGAATTGGTCACCTATATTCCTGACTTGAAAGAAATGTTAAAATAAGTCTTGAGTGAAAGAAAATGATATAAACTGAAAACTAGGTCCCATGCAAGAAAGGAAGAGAGAAGGTAAAATAAAATTCTCATTTTTTATATCTGATTTAACAAACATGCTTAAAATAATAATAGCAAAATGTATTGTGTATTTATAACATATAAATAAATGAAATGAATTACAGCGCATTATAAAGGACAAGATGGAGGAGTTACAATACACTACAATAAGGTAACTGCACCTCCAAGAAGTGGCATGTCAAAGCAAATTTAGTTATAAATTTATATTTCAACACCTCGGATAGGCACTAAAAACAATTCCAAAAGAAATATAATTATGCTAAGAAGAGACAAAATGGAATCATAAGAAGCTCAGTTAAAACCAGAGAAGGCAGCAAATAGAAACAAGGGACACCATACTAGTACTTCATGAAAAGAATGCGGGAGTAGCTGTATTGATTTATGACAAAGCCAACCCCAGAGCATTGAGTATCATCATGGATAAACAAAAGAATTGAAAGGCCTCAATTCTCCAAGAAGACTCGACAATCCGTAATACATGTGCATGCCCCCAACAACACAATGTCAAAATATCTGAGGCCAAAATGAATAGAACTACAAGGAAAACTGTATGAATCTTCTATTGTATTTGAAAATTTCAGTATTCTTCTGTCAGTGACCAACGGGCCCTACAGACATGACATCATTAAGAAAGACCTAGTGATACTATACATCACATTCAGCGTCTTTCGGGCCATGCACTCTCTGAGATTAGTTATCTGAAAATGAAGAGGCAGCTCCTGGGCAGTGGTGTCACTCATTCTTGTTTGACACACACTCTGGAGACTCTACCCATGGGGACAGGATTTATAATATTCTATATTTAATTATCTTCTGTGTTGCAGATGGAGAAAATGGCTTCCATAGTGTAAATACTCAGATTATTGTAAATCACTTTTCTTTAATTTATTCTTCCCATTCATAATAGATTCAGTGGGAAGAAAATGAATTTGAATAGCCACTTTATTATTCTTTAGCTCCAGTTTATTCTTTTTTTTCTTTTAACAAAGTTGTATTTGAAACAAATAGACCAAATTTATATTAAAAATATAGAAAAGGGCAGTTTCTAAGAAAACCTGAGTAATGTATAAGTACATAAATCCTAGCTTTGCAATCAATATGTGAGTCTAAGCCAAATTCGGTCTACTACTGGACCCTGTGTTTTATTCCATCTGTGAATTATTATTTTTAAATATAAGTTTGCTCTACATGTTTACAATATACAAATTAGTAAATCAGTAAGGCCTAGACACCCATCAAATCTAAACTCATTACTTACCTGATCTTTGCAGCTATTAGCATGTTGTTTAAAATAATTAATCAGTAAATTTAATTGGCATTAAATGAGATACATTATTTTATTTAGTTAGCTTGTATACCTTAAAGGTCTATTGTAAAAGTAGGTCATTATGGCTTATGTCTAGATGTCCCCCTAAAACCTCATGTGATCCTGGGTGGAGCTTTTCTGGAGTGGTTGGATCTAGGGTGTGTGATGCTGGGATTAAGGGTGTGTCGTTACTAAATCAATTCACTGTTTAGTTCTGGGTGTGGATAATTGGAAGGCTCACCCTGGGTGTGGGTGCACCACCCAAAGGGCATGTAGGCTAGAAGGATAACAGGGAGAGGCAGGATGCTGCTGCTGCTCCTACTTCAGTACTTTGCTGCTTGCTGCCTTGTTACCTTTTGCCTTCTGCCTGCCATGAACTGTTTCTCCTCTGCCCTGCCACATCCTGCCTCAGAGCCTGGCGACTATTGGCTGAAACCTGTACAAACTGTGAGCTACAATAAACCTTTCCTCCTTTAACTCTGGGTGTCGGGTATTTTGTCTCAGCAACAAGAACATTGAACTAAGACATAGGCCTTAGAAAATTTGAAACTGCAAAAATTCAGAAGGCAATAGTAAGTATACATCATTCACATTTAAGTCAATCTGACTTTTAATTGCATAGTACTAACTCAATTTAAAATTTCAAAAAACAGAAAACAGAAAGGTGGTGCAACTATGTGTATATGAACCATACATAGATACACATGTGCGCATGTGCACAAGAGGGTGTGCACACACACACATACACACACACACATGAAC
The DNA here is from genome assembly GCA_004026905.1 of Hystrix cristata. Taxonomy (NCBI): domain Eukaryota; kingdom Metazoa; phylum Chordata; class Mammalia; order Rodentia; family Hystricidae; genus Hystrix; species Hystrix cristata. The sequence goes on along the minus strand of PVJO010000614.1, from coordinate 166,153 downwards.
ACAATGCATAAAGAGTTCATTCACTGATACTGTCTTGTTAGATTTAGAAAAAAATGTAATGATTGAAGCTTTGGAATAATAAGTTATGATATAAAAAGATAAGATGTTTTTAGGCTACTTTAAAAATATGCTGATACAGTCAGTTGTCAGTGAGATGACACTGTGGGATTCTAACGCACAGGGATCGTACCCTTGCTCTGTTTTGCTCACCCACCTCTCTCAGATTTGCAGAGTGTTTTTCTGCCTGGTGTGCTGCGTGGCACTGATACTCAGGCACTAGGAAGTCTCACAATGTGACCATCCCGAATGTTTGCTCCTGGAGAAACAGTTGATTATTTGTGAACAGTTTGGACTCACAACATTTATGGCTGCAGTAATAAGTCTGGGACTAGGTTGCATGCGGAATGACTGAAAAATTTCAGCTATTTCAGAATCAGTTGTAATTGCTAAGGTCAGAGCAGCCACAAGGACCTTGCCTGCTTGTTAACGTAAGTAAAATAACTAGTTCAGATCCACAATAATCTGTGTATTCAGGAAAGGTCGCTAGGTCACAGTTTGAGCTGATCTTTCCCTTAACATCTTCACCTGAAGATGTTTTGTATTTTACACAGAAATTTATAAAGCAAATAATGTAACTTGGGAACAGTTTGACATGAAAACTAAAATGAACCAAACGAAATGACACTTGGACAGGTTAAAGTTCGAAATTCACACTGAAAGTGAATTCCCCTGGAGATGGACTTTTTTGTTTTTGTTTTTGTTTTGGGCAGTACTAGAGATAGAACCCAGAGGGTTCCACGTGTGTGGCAACTGCTCTACCACTGAACTACATCCCCAGCCTCTGGAGGTAGGTTTGTATTTTGCACAGAGTTCCTTCCTCCTAGACCAGAGGGTGACAGCCGACTGCCCAGACGGGAAGCTGAGTCCTGGATGCTACTGAGAGCAGTGTGGGCCAGAGAGACTTGGGAGAGGCCCAAGCAAACATATGAGACTTACTGAAAGGTAAACGGTCAACATCAATTAGCTGGTAAGTGGCTTCCAAGGTCAAGGATGTGCTGTGCCATTGTACACAAATGAGAAACCTAACTTCCACTGGGATTTGCAGGCTGTCTCTGGCCCCTAGGAAACAGAGAGCACGCACTAATAGCACAGGAATTTTGTCCAAAGGATATTGAATAAAAGACTGATCAGATGGTGGGTGCAAAAAGAAGATAAAATGCTTAAGAAAAAAAAAAAGTCCGGCGTATGAAATCCCACAAGTTGCAAAACAAATGACACTTTACGTATTTTTTCAATAATATCATTTAATACATTCTTTTAAATTCTTCACTGAAAAATCAAAATACAATCTTAGTTTTTAATGATCCAAAGCTTTACTCGGAAACTCAAAACATAATTTCTCAATTCTATTTTAGATTCTAATATTTTATGTAGTACTTTGATTGCTAAATGTTCGCTATTTACATAATGTTATCTTGGTTAATTGCCAAACTGTGATTGATAAAATCATGGATCATTTTTCATGACAGATGATAAGATTATCCAGATGTGGGGTCCATGAAGTAACAAAGAATAAGTTCAAAATATCAACATGGAATCAGTTAGTGCAAATATTTTTTTAAAGACTGGTCACTCCTATGTTTAAAATATTGGGCATTAAAGTCAAAGAGACCTTTAATTAAATACAAGCAACCTACTGTGACGTTACAAATCACTTCCGCTTGCTTTGCCTCATTTTTTCACTAATACAAAGATTTTTATACTTTCTGCCTCATAAAGTGGTGTGAATTATAAATGAAATAATTTACATGGAACGGGGTATAGGTACTCAGTGTGACTTTGTTCATGAAGATTGATCAATAATTTGGACAGTTTTGTAGTAAGAAAAAAGCTATAAATGTAGATAATCATATGTTGATGTTATAATAAATTCTTTGCACTTCTTTTAAAAATTATTTTAATATGCATTATGCACAAAAGAATATGTAAACCACAAAGAGTTTATAAAATTTAAAAAATGGCAGAATAAACAATCATTATGTCTGCGAAGCATCTTAAAACATAAACCATTATCAATGGCAGAATCACTTGAATATTCTTACTTAACTGAATATTTGGTTTTTACCTACAAGGATTGCTGTGCCCCCAAAGCTGTGCTATTTATTTCTTTACTTTCCTAACAATCTTACTACCTACATATACCTGCCTGAAAATGAAACTTTAATTGTGCCTGTGTTTGAGCTTACATTATATTCCCTGGTGGAAAAACAAGACTCCCTCAAACGTTAGGAAAACGATAAGAACGCCATTTTCATTACTTTTATTCAACTTTCTGCAAGTTCTCACCTGGAAAACTGAGCAAGAAAATGAAATAAAATGCATTTGAATTAGAAAGGGAAATAGTATCAGAAAGAATAAATATTTAAGAATAAAACTAACAAAAGAAGTATGAGATTTTTGCACTGGTTAACACAAACAGTATTGAAATAAAGATCTTATTAAGGTGTAAGACATCTTGTATTCATTCATCATAACCCTGAATATTGTTGACATGATGACCTTGGAATTGATGGACAGATTGAATAAAATTTAGTTTGATCAAAATCTCGTTTGAGTTTTTTGGACAAATTGTTAAGCTATTTCTAAATTTTATATAAAAATGTGAGGAATACATTTGGAAAAGTCCTTATTTCCTATTATAAAAGTTACTTCAGCCACAGTAGTCAAGATGTGTGATGTGATGCTGGCACAAGTACAGACATTTGGATCTACGTAATAGAACAGAAGTGTAGGACTTTGCCCTTGTGTTTGTGGTCAGTGATGTCGAACAAAGGTGATGATGATTTAATGCCTAAATAATATTCCTCTCAATGACTAGTGTGAGGGGCAGTGGACATGCAGGCGTAAATGAATAATACTAATGTTAAATTTATTGAGTGCACAAAAATTCTTTCAACATGGATTACTGCCCGAAAGTCTATTCGCACACACAAAAGAAAGTAAAAATGACTAATAAATGCATTGAGATGTCCTCAGTAACATTAGTTCAGTCTAACTACACTAGAACCTTAAATTTTTACTCCTTGTGGGTGCATTTGATGATATATGAATTAGACCTTAATAAAAAGTTAGAAAAAAATGGAATTAGAGCAAGTCAAAGTAAATTTTGAACATAATCTTAAATAGGCTTAGGAGACAAAAGAATGTTTCAAAATATACTGTCCTATGTAACTACCCAGTTCATATAAGATTTATATAGGAGGGAAATTTTCATAATATTGTCTTTTATTTTATTTCTATGTCTTCTTTTTTTTTTAAGTTTTGCGTACAATCTCACTGAAAGTCTTATCAATTTTCTTCATTTCGTTCATTTTTTTTCCAAATGTGACTTTCATATTTGCGAATTATCTGCTTTATATCTTTTCTTTACATTTCTTTTATTTAAAAAACATTTTCCTGTGTTTAGTTTTACTCTATTATTGTATTATATCTTAACTGGGATGTTTATCACCCTAATTTCTATCCCCTTCTCTTTGCTAATACAAGCTCTATGACTATAGTTTTCATAAGTCTATAAAATTGCTACTTTTTATAGCATAATATGTTACATAATATGTAACATTTTATCATTTTGTTTTAATCTTATTTTTATGGATTTTTTCACTGTTTTAGAAGTTACTTTGTGAGTTATGTATTTCTGCATACATGATTTTTAGATAACAGTTTCATTATAGAGATTTAATCTTTATTTGTCCCCAATTTTTATATACCTTTTTTCAATACCGTAAAAGCAGACTTTTGCTTTAATTTTAATCCAACCGGTAAATGCTGTATAATTGATGAGTTCAGCTCTGCTGTTTTCACTGTGATTAGCAACATATTTGGAAATACTTTGGTTTATTTTTCACTGAATGAAATATTTCTCATTCAAACATATTACTTTTTCATTTCAAATGTTTCATTTATATTATTTTATTAGGTACCCTTAAATGTTAACACACTCAGTTGTCTTAAATTATAACATAATGCAAGGCCACAGAACATGGTAATTTTAATCACTTTCTCTCGGCAGACATTCTCTTGCTTTTCCAGGTTTTAACTCCAAACTAACCTAATTTTCTGTCATTACTGTTGTTTATACAGTCTCTTTTCTGTCGACTCACAAACCTGTTTACCAGCCTGATGAGTTTTTGGATCTGAGATTTTCTTTCAAGGACATTTATTATCTTTTTGAAGTAAAATTTTAGAAATTTTCTCACTACGAATGCTGTTTGCTATGTCCAAAATGTCATTACAGTATTTTACCTTTAATCATGAAAGCTATTTTTTGCTGTATACCTAGCTCTAGATGAGATTTGTTTTGTCCGAACATATTTTAGATATTACATCCCTATTTTCTGGCTTCATTTCATTTAAAACTCTATTATCTGCTCACATATTAGGTGTGGATCCCCTTACAAGCTTCTCTGTCATTAGCTCTGTGGTTTCACCAAGATCTTTTTCACTTGCTTTCTTCTTTCCAGTTCACTTAAAAGAGAGGTCCCAATATTTCCAGTAGAAGTAGTGTCATATCTACAGAGCAAGTTTACGAAGATTTTGAGGTATAAAGTTCATATTGCAGTCCAATGTCTAAATACCTTGAAGAATACATTTTATTTCATTGCTTGGAATTTTCAGTGTTTAACACACTTTTAAGCACAGGATAGATACTCAACCACTAAAAACATGCCAAAGATAATATGGACTGTATGACATGTAAAATACTCATGACTACAGGACAATAAGTCATTGATCTTAATGAGGAAGGCTATGCTAATCAATAAAACTTGTGGTAAATTGTTTGAAAATTATTCTGTAGGCAATAAATAGTATTTTTTGTACAGCTAAATGATCATTTTAGGATGATTAATGGTCAGAATTCTAATAGTTTGTATCTGAATACATTCTTAGGCCAAAAATTACCTCTGTCCAGTTCATTTTGTTGTTGTTTTTCTCACTGTTTGATATGGTCCCTGGTTTGTAGGAGATATTCAATTACGTGGACAACAAAAAAGTGAAATATTTTTCTGCTTGCAATCTTCCAACTGTCTCAATATTCAAAATCTGACTACGGTTTAATTCACAAAAACATCCAAAATTGTGGATGTTTCTTCGAACTTTTGGTCCTTTTTGGTCATAACTTTCCCTACAACAGCTGGATTCTTTGTACGTTCTTCTGAGATACTCTACCTCGAAGTCTGGTTTCCTTTCCATATGCATATTTCTGGTACATCTTCCTGGAAAAACCTACATGAAAGGGACTTGATTTGTTTTTAATTGTGTCCATATTTCTTGAAACAATGCCTAGCACATAGTGGCCATTTAATAAGGGTCTTAGTCATTTTCTGGTCACCGGGACAAAATACCTGACATCCACAACTTCAAGGAGAAGTTTATTTTGGCTTATGGTTTCAGTTCATGGTTGGCAGGCTCCAAGGGAAAAGGGCCTAGTGGAAGCGCATGAAGGAAGAAAGCTATTGAACCACTGGGAGCCGGAAGCAGTGAGGAAAGGGAGAAAGCCAAACACAGGAATACGTTTTTCAGGTCACACCCCAGGGACCCGTCTTCACCCAGCCAGGCCCTGCCTCCTCCACATTCAGTGACGAACCCGTCAGTGGATGAATCTCCTGGTGAGCTGAGTGTCCCCATCATCCCATCGCTTTCGGCACACTACATGAGATTTTAGATTAAACCATAACAAGTACTTTTGTTTTTTTAACTAATTTTGCTTTTGATTGCATTCTTCACAAAATCCCTCCATACTTCCAAATCATTACTTTTTCCATATTATTTCATGTTTATTATCTTTTTTAACTTTCCACTATCGCTTGTGGACATCAGACTCCAGGTTCTTGCGTTTTTCCAGGTGGAATCCCACCAGCTACTCTCCGAGGAGCTTCTAGGTCTTCACTCTCAGACTCGTGCTGCGTCCTTGATAGCTCCTCGTCCTGCAGCTTCCAGCTTCTTGGATGGAGCAGCTCCCGGATTCTCTGGCTGTCCTACACACACGCGGTCATGTGGACATTCCACCTCTGATCCCGTAAGCCCGTCTAACAGGCCCCTGGCACAACTGTTTTCTGTTCCTCTACAGAACCCTAATCAATATAACCGCCTCTATACATCTGTGCATTTATACTTTATGATTTTCCCCAAGAAGATTATGTGCTCTATTCCTGAATTTACTTTTGCCTCTTAACATTAAGATCGTAGATAGATTTTCATATCAGTTAAACTCTACCTCATTATCTTGATTCATATGTCTTATTCCATTGAATGAATGTATGCATTATAAATTATTTTAAAGTTCCTAACCGGCAGAGATTGTGTTAAATGTCACTACAAATTGTATTTAATAACTATCTTTGGTAGATAAGTATGGAATTTTCATCATTCTTTGATATGAACTACATAGTTGAAAGTATACTTGCATTTTTAAAAGTTTTATTGTTAGAGCTAAACAAAACAAACTTTGATTTAGACTTAAACTAAACAGTGGTTTGGAGGCACTTTGTAGAGCCCTATTTTATTCACAAGCTCTTTGGTAATTATCCTTTAATGCAATGTTGTCCCAGTGTGCAGGCAGGCTGCTTGTTTTTCCCAGCATCTCACTATGGCATAAAACACTTTGAATGTTCACTGTGAATCTGCTTTGTTTAATGGAGTATCCTCTCTAGTTTAATGATAGTTTGCTGCTTTGATAACCTTCACTTACATCTCTGTCAGAACTATGAACCAAAAGGTTTTACGACCAGGTGTTGCATGCCCATATGCAGCCAGTTTATGTGCAAAATGACATATATGGGGCCGGCAAAATGTTTAGGTAAATAAATCCAATGTAAACAGAAAATCTAAGAATAATGATCCTAAGGCAATTTTGACTCTTCTTTCTGTGAATTTGTTATTAATGTTGAAACTCTCAAGGTCTTAAACCATCACAAAGTAATTTTCAGAGTCATTTTATTTTATATTGTCAAATGCACATTTTGTTTGAATTTGATGGATGCTTTCAATTTTATATATAACTATATATATAAATTTTATATATAACTATAATTTTATATGTAACTATTATAAATTTTGAATAAGACTTTATTTGTATATGACATTTTTGGTAACAACTCATGATATTCTAATATTCTACTTTTTTATTTTTCACAATTTCTTGACTAAAAAAGATGGAATAATTTTGAATTTTGTTGTGCAGCCTTAATTATTCTTAGTGATAAGTGTGTTAACAGAAAAGATATCACACACTATAAACATTTTATTACTGTACATGTGTAGACATTTTATGTACTTTCCTATGTAACAAAACTACTTTCATTGCAGTTAAAAGTTCATATCCTACTCCAAGAACTTTTTCTTTGAACTTCCTTTCATCTTTGTCCTTCAGATCTGATAATGCATAGATAATCATAACAAATAGTCACCTGTTCATTCCCATGTTTTATCTCTCAAATATATCAAGATAGCTTTTGTGTTTAAGTTACTTGGGGAGGAAGCAGAAGTTTTAGAATTTCAATTTCTGGTCCCCACGATAACAAACCATTTTAAAATCATATATCCTGCCATCCCATACTTTAGCTTTCTGTTCTTGTATGACTATTTAAAATATTCAAAAGTCTCAAAGTAACCACCACTTTCTTACTTCTTCCAGTTCTGTAGGTTGCCTGAACTCGGCCGGATGGTTCCGCTTCAAGGCACATGGGCAGACTCTGGAAGGTCTCATGGTTTGCAGTTGGTGCTGAGCACTTAGCTGGATTTGTCATTAGGGGCACTTTGATTTTTCCTCTCATTGCACTGTGCCATGCTGGGCGCTAGTCTTGCAGTTGCCAGATGGGTTTCAACAAACAAAAAGGACATGTAAATTTCGAATTCTCTTAAGGAGTATTCTTGAAAGTCTCAAAACATTCTATTTGTCAAAGCAAGATTTGACACCACTTCAGAGTTGAGGACAAGAGAAAAAACTGTGCTATTTAATGTCAGGAGTAATACGTCAGGAGTAGCACTTCTCATATTGTAAGAGAAGAATTGTTATCACTCAAAGTTGGGTGCTGAAGCTGCAGGATTGGGCGCTTGGTGTCAGGAAGAAGGAATGAGTGGACAGAGGAACAAAGAAGCAGGAGATGGTAAAGTTCCTAATACGTTTAGAACCTAATGATCTTTCTGATGAAGCAAAATTATGTGGATAGAGTATAAAAATAAATGTACATCTACTTAGAAGAAAAGGTTTCCTGGGTGATTTTTTTTTTTTTTGTCCACAGATGTTCCTTTTGAAAGACTGAGGAATTAATATTTTGCTTTTAATCTCCTCACTATTTAATAACTTTTCTGAGAAACATATTTTTTTGCATTTTAATTTATTAAAAGTATAATTTCATGCTTTTTTGGTTTAATACAATTACATAAGAATTTCTAGTTTGTTTGGTTATATAAAATTAATATAATTTAGAAATTAGATTCTAGATTTCTAGATTCACTTAAACCCATTAAGGGAACTGGAGATTCTGGAAAGCCAAAATGAGTATTAAATTAAGAACTTACATTTATACAATGGAGTACTACTCTGCCATAAAGAATGGTAAGCTTGAGATATTCCTGGGTAAATGGGTGCATTTTGAGAACATACTCTTAAGTGAAATAAATCAGACACACATGTGTAAATATTGCATTGTTTCTCTGGTGTGAGAAAGTGAAAGTGTAAATAAAGACTAAAATGTGTTATATTAGGAAAGGGAAGAAAATGTCCAAATGGGAAAGGGAACAAGGGAGGAGGAAAGGAACAGAGAGACAGGAGAAATAAGAAATGGAAGGAAAAAACGGAAGCAAAGGTTTTACAAATGGGGAAGGAGGAGGGGGGAGGGGAGGGGAACGGGAAAAAATGAAGTAACAAGATATGTCATGTACAGGTACAAATCCCTTATGAGGAATGTTATCACTATGTACATCTAAAAGGTACCATTAAAATAAAATAAATTAAAAAAACCTTGCAATCAAAGATCAACAGATAAATAAATTATTTATTAGTGAGTAATTTCCAGGTCGGAGAGATGATACATTGTATCAGAAAATTTTTATTTATTTATTTATTTTTCAGGTAAAAGTAAGCTCAGTCCTCTTTAATGTGATTCATTATAACATCCAAAGTCATTTTCAACATTAGGATTTGTAACCAGCACATTTTTAATGAAAATTTACTCAGGAAAAAGAAAAGAGAAGCAAGATCAGCCAAAGCAGCCCTCAGTTGAAAAGGTCTCTCACAAAAGCTCTTTTGCAAAAAAGCATTCAGTCCTGGAGCGTGAACCCAGGAAGAGCTGAGCTACATCCCTATGCCTTTAAAAAATGTTTTTTGAGATAGGATGCCCAGGCTGGAGCCAACCTGGATTTGGTCTCGGTTTTAAAATACGTTTACAGGAAAGAAATGTTTACATTCCAAACTGAGGATGCATAGACTTCACATGGGAAATAGTTTTTTTTCGAGTTACATCCAAGTTGGTTTAAAAACTGAAGAACATTCACACAGAGATAGAGGGATTGAACCAGAATTACACAGATTTAGAGCAAACATTTGGCTAAATTGAGTTCTGCAAAAAGCAAACAAGACCCACCTTAAGAAGAAAAATATCGAACTGAGCCTAATGTAAACAGATACATGTAAATAGTAGATATCAGAGTAGAAATCAAAGAAATGGAATAAAATATAGAAATTAACAAAAAGCTAGTTCTATAAGAATATTAATATGATTAGCAAATTTCTAGCCAAATTTCTTTGGAAGAGATAACACAGAAATTACCAGTATCAAAAATAAAAGAGAGAACATCACTACAGGTAATACAACTATTAAGAGTCCAATAAAAGCTTCCAGGTTTGGGCTTGACAGGTTTGGGTTTGTAAAGAGTTTGGCAATTGTTATTCCAGTCTAATAACAAATAAAAAGCTGAACAAAGTGAAAAATCTGGAGGTCACCTTGATCTGTCAGAGAGTGAAATCACATGGGACACTGGTGCCTCCCAAACTGGAGGAAAAGATGAGTGGATACTGGATACGGAGAATCACAACTTATCAGAGCAGAAACTCATGAGCAGAAAACTGAAGGAGCCAGTACTGAGGCAGGAAAATCTAAACTGACAAGTTGCTGAAGGCTCAGTATAGACAAATATGAGAGTTAAAAATTCCAGGGGGACCCAATCATAGGTTGGCCCCAATTCTGCATTTTAAGGTCTCAAATCCTCACCTTTTTTTGTTGTTGTTGTTGTTTTGGTGCTGGGGATCGAACCCGGGGCCTTGTGCTTGGCAGGCAAGCACTCTCGCCACTGAACTAAATCCCTAGCCCCCAATTCTGTTTAGAGTTCTGCCTCCAATAACTCTGCCAGGTCCTTAAAGTGAATATTGGAAAAAATCCTCACATGCTTCATTTAGAGACAGTAACAAAAGAAACAATTTTAAAAGACACCAGATCAGTCTATTCTCAACAAGGCCTGTCCTAGAAGAAACTTTTCTAGCTTCTGGGGTTTCAGATTGCTGGGGATTATAAGAGTCTAACTTCCTAACTTCCCTGGAGGAAAAGAAACACAAAATTCCAGCCCCTTCCGGCCATACCATCATACATAATGTGTGTGTGTGTGTATGTGTGTGTGTGTGTGTGTGTGTGTGTGTGTCTGTCTGTCTGTCTGTGTTTGTAGGGGTTAATGAAAGTGTCAGTAAAGTTCACCACTTGGGCACAATGGCTCACCAAGAGACTGAGATCTAATCATGGGGCAATAAAATGCTTTCCTTCTCCCCTAAGATATTACTGCATTGTGAGACTAAAATAGTTTTGTTTTTTTTTCCCCTCAGTATATTATGCTCTCTATTTATCAGTAAGAAAAAAATTACAGGAGCTGGGGATTTAGCTCAGTGATTAGGGTGCTTGCCCCAAAGCACCATTCCCAGCACCAAAAAAAAAAAAAAAAAAAAAAAAAAAAAAAAAAAAAAAAAAAAAAAAAAAAAAAAAAAAAAAAAAAAAAAAAAAAAAAAAATTACAAAGTATTCTAAAATGCAAAAAAAAAGGAAAATAGTTTTAGAGAACTAAATAAGCATTAAGATTGGTGTCAGATATGGCAGAATACAGGAATTATTAGACCAGGAATTTTTGAAAAATCTACAATTAATAACTAAGTAAAATCTTTAATGGAAAATGTAAACAATATGAAAGCACAGATGGATAACGTAAGCAGAGAGGTGGAAACTCTGACAGAATGCTAGAGATTAAAATGAAAATATTGCAACAGCATTAGAAACTGTTTGAGTAGTTTTCTTCAATTTTCGGTATACCCCTGTTGTATGACTCAGTCATGCCACTTGTAGGTATTCACCCAAGAAAAGGAAAAACACACAGTTCCCATTCAGTGACTGCACATGAATCACCATATTCACTTTATCTGGTATCGCCCCGAGGGGAAACAGTCCAAATATTTATTGATAGAAAAAACACAGTATATGCCTAGAATAGAATACTCAGCAATAAAAAAAAATTGATTATTGATACACACTAGCATGAATGGATCTCAAAATAATTGTGGGGAATGAAAGACATAATCAGAAAAGGGGACATACAGTTTGCTTTCCATTTTATGAAATTCTAGATAATATAATTTAATTGATGATGACAAAAAAAGTGGTTCCCTGGGGATGGGGTGGGTTGGAGTTGGTGCAGGAACAAAGAATTATAAAACTTCACCAGAAAACTTTTGGTAGCGATGAAAACATTTGTAATCTTAATTGTGATGAAAATTTCAGGATGAGTATGTCAAAACTTATTTCATAGTATACTTTAAATGTATTCAGTGTATTTTGCATAGATTTTTTACCTCAAACTATAATAAAAATCAAGTAGAAATTTTAAAATATCAATGATATTCCAATTAAACACAATAAAACTCCTCTCATCAGTATAATCTAAGCATTTAATTTTTATTCTGATAGATTTTGAGTCAATCATTCACATTTATGAATTAGATCTGCTCTGAGCTGAAAAGAATTTGGATTTTTTTTTTTTTTTTTTTTTTTGTGGTGCCGGGGATCGAACTAAGGCCCTTGTGCTTGCAAGGCAAGCACTCTAATCACTGAGCTAAATCCCCAGCCCCGAATTTGGAATTTTTTAATCAGTATATTGCTTTAGTCTGGAAGTTGTCTAAGGGATATCAGATTATAATTTTTTTTACCAAAAATCTATTTTTGAAGTATCAGTAATTCATAGTAACTTAGATAATTATTTTCTAGATGTTTGGGACACAAATTTTAATCCACAGCTCTGAGCAGATGCTTCAGGCTAACATCAGAGAGAAGCAGATATATTTTATTTTATTTATTTATTTATTTTTTTTGTGGTGCCAGGGATCGAACTCAAGATATATTTTATAAGACAGAATATTTAGTAATTTCTTGTAATAACCAATACTAGAATTCAGGAGAATACATTTTCTATTGGGTTAAATTATACAACTATTTCAGAAGAGTTTGATCAATATGCGTCACGAAGATAAGGACACAGAGACAAGAAGGCATTGATTGATGTCCCCAAGACCTCCTCACGGAGTATTCAAACTCGACCTTGGGAAGTCTGAAAGTGTTTTGTTTTGAAATCTTTCCCTGTAGCTCATAAAATAATATGAAACCAATTAAAAGTGTGGAGAAAGAATTCTATTTTTTTCCTAGTATCACTGTTTTTTATAATAGTTCTTCACAATATTTTTCAGTGGCTGCTTAGGAAATCTCAAAACTGGTTTGAGATGTAAAAGAAATTTCAATATTTTCTTTTTCCTTGATCCAATCTTGGAAAAGCAAAATCTTAAGTTGTCAACAAGTTGACTTGATTCCTGGATTATATTAAGTTTATGAATTCCAGAGAAACAATATTTAATGATTGATGAAAGTAAATTTTAAAATTAAAAACAGAAAAAGAAAACATAATTGATGGAACATGGCTAAGGAGGTATTTATTTCTAGTTAAGTACATGATAAAGTCTATAAAAACAACAAATGTTATTCTGATGAAATATGGAATCTCTGTTCTCTAAGTTGATTATATAGAGGGCAAGAAAATAACCATTTACTGTTCCTTATTAAGAACTCTAAAGCCAACTTATCCTTTCAACAAAGAAAAAGCCAAATTCTAGTTTTGCATGATCATATTATTTGGCATTACAGATTTAAGAGTTCCCTTTTAAACATTATCTTAAAATGAACTCTTAATATGGAGATAATTTTGCTGAGTTTTCTCTTACAGCTTCTTTTGTGACTCAACAAATACAAATTAAAATGCCTTTGTTAAAAGTTAGAAATCTCCTTTGTTAAAGTTAATGTTCTTGCATATTTTGCTTTTCAGTAGATTTCTTTTATATCCTGCAACAAACCAGCAACAAACAGCACTTGTATTGGTAAACTGAGCAAAGAAGATCCAGTCTAGTCTATACAGATAAGCAACATCCAATAATTTCAGGGCCCATTGGGAAAATAAAGACAAGCACGGGTAAATTATCTCTCTCTCCCTGAGAGCTGGGATGTCAGTTTTCTTCTGCCTGGAAATTGGAGTTCCTGGTTTTCTCGCCTTGGGACTCCAGAACGTACACAACAGTGCACCTCCCCTTTCTTGGGGCTTTGGCCTTAGCCTGGGCATTATTCACCAGTTCTCTTGGTTTTCAATATTTGAAACTAATGTTGAATTATACTACCAGCTTTCCTAGGTTTCCAGGATACAGAGGGCAGATGGTGGGCCTTGTTAGCTTCTAAAAATCATGTAAGAAAATTCCCATAATAGATGTCCTCTTGTATATCTCTCTATATCCTACTGGTTCTATTTCTCTGAAGAATTCTGACTAGTATAGCATTTAATGTATTGGCAGGTTCCTAATGTTTCTGGGCAGTTTTCTGTGTTTGATATACTAAGGTACTTAATTATTTTTATAAGGTAATTTGAAAAACACTTCTTTTAATTTAGGAAATATTGTAAGTAATCTAATTTACTAAAACCTTCCAGATATAGAAAAAATACACTCAATAAAATATAAAGGCTTTTCTGAATTGCAGGAAAGATCTTATATCTTAAATTCTACAACTTTAGTCATCAATATAAGAAAACAGACTCACAGCAACTCAAGTCTTGCTCTCAAAGACCATTTTTCCCACTGAACATAAATTTTTAATTGATTTGAGATCATAAGATGACATACAAAGTGACTAAATGGATCCTCTGTCATCTTTCTCGCCAAGGAATACAGAATTAACCATCTCTCTAACAGAAATTGCTGGATGATCATCTGTGAAACCAAATCTGTGCATATCACTGCCATGAATAGGGAACAATTTATTGCCTGTGTAACCAAAATATAAATAAAATTCACTCAATCAACTAAAAATAAAAACAAAACTAGAAGGACAAACTTAAAGGTTTCTTTTGCTGCTAAAGTTTCACTCCAGGAAATAAGAAAATTATTTTCTTATTCCTGAACTAGATACATGAATATCTTTAGCAAGAAAGTTTATTTGGTTGCATCAAGTGTGTCCATCCCCATATCTCTGCGAAAGTTGCTCAAACCGGTAAAGTATGATTTTTTGAAATGATAAGATCATGATTTTTATAAGAATAAGATAAGATGAAGAGAATTCACAAATTTTGCTTGTTTAATAATGAGGAAGCAATATAATGTCAAAACCAATCAAAGAAGTATTCGGGAAACCAAGCCCGTGTTTGTATATGCGTCTATGCGGAATGTGTGCGTGCTTGTGTTTACATATTTCTGTACATATCTATGTCTGTATTTATACCTCTGTCCATATAGGAGATGGTGTTTTGAAGTGTCAACTTGACTAAACTTCAGCCCCGAGAGATCCCTCGATAGTACATTTCTTGTCAATACGGATTATAAGAGACCTCGCCGTGACAGGCAGCATCAGGACAGAGTGGTCCGTAACCATTACTGACAAATTATTTTCTCAGTTATGTAGTTAAACCTGAATCTAGGTATCCCGTAAAGGAACTTTGCAGGCGTAATTAAAGGTCTTTCTAGCAGATGGCATTAAATTTACTAAAAGACAAATTACTGAGTTTCAACCAGCTTGAAAGACTTTTGAAGAGGACACAGATCATCTCTGAACTCGCAGTCTTCTGCAGAGAACACCTGAGCCTGCAGTTACTTGCCCTCCCTGCTGGATCTTCCCTGCTGGCTGCTGCTGGGGAACAATAAATGTCCGCTCACGCATTGAGGGTTCCAGCCTGCTTACGTCTTTAATTCAGCCTTCAGCCCTTGCCCACTGAGGTGGCAGCTGCCTGTGATCTCATCCCGTCTACGTGTCCTGCAGGTATTGGACTTGCTTATCTCCTACAAGTGCAGGACACAATCCCTTCTAAATATTCAAAAATACATAACACATAAATTAAATATGCAATATATAATACATTAAAATATGTATATATTTAGAATCTCACACCTGTTCTTTTCTGGCTGAACCTGACAAAAGTAATATGCAACCAAATAAAGACATGTTAGGAAAAATTGAATAACAAACTGTATACAAACTGTATACAAACTGGTTTATCTCCGACAAGAAAATACATTATAATCGCTATTGTTACCATGTTTTCCACGTTTAAATTAATTTTGTCTGTAGAAGATCAACATCTACAAGTTAACAGGAAGCTTCTCGAAATCTAGGACTGTTAAATTGTAGTAAACAGAGGGTTTAACTAAGTATGTTTGTCTGAATAATCATGACTGGTCTTTTTTTATTATTTTTTTATGACTGTTCTTCTTGAGTGATATTGAAAGTCATGTGACCTACAGTTTTGATGTTTTTTCTAAACATTGAGTAGTATCACAACATCATAATTTTAAAGAAAGTAAAATAATTTAATTTCTGAAATAATATATTTGCAATTTAATCCTTGACAAAATATTTCGTAAAAGTTATATAAAGTCTTTAATTTAATAGGAAAAATCCAAAAGCTCATTTGAAAATGGGGAAATATGTGAACATTCATTTCACAGAAAATGAATAGCATTAATCCAGAGAATACATAGAGATATTCTACCTCATTTGGTACTAGAGAAATGTAATTCAAGACTGTAAATTGACACTATTTTATATCAAGTCCACTTGCAAAAATTGATTAATCTGATGCTATGAAATGATGGAGAAGATGTGTACTAAAATTTTTTATATACTGGTATAAGTAATCATTTTGGAAAATATTTTGACATTACCTTGTAAAAATGAACATTCACATGGCAAATGATTATAGAACTAAATTTCTTAGATATACCCTGGAGAAAATATCATACAGACATACCAGCAGTCTTGTATAAGAATGTTTACTAGAAATTTAGAAGTAAAGAAATATCTTTAATAGAAAACCAAGAAAAATACAACCGACAAAATAATGAATAAAACAACTTTATAGTAAAATATTATTCAGTAGTGAAATAAATGAGCTACACTACTATGGATTGGATATAGCTTGAAAGGTTTATATACTGGGAACTTGGTCTCCAGTGTAACTGTTCTGAGTGATGGTGGGACCTAATGGGATATGTTTAGATGGTGGAGTACCACTCTTAGGCATAGATTAATGTCTTCCCTGAGAGACTGGTTTAGTTCTGTCAGAAGTTAAATTTTGAGGGACTAGATTAGTTACTATGGGAGTAGATTATTACGAAGCAAGTTGACCTCCCCTCTCCTGCTTTTGCATTATGGAAAAGCCCATCCTTGTTATATCATGGCAAAGAATTAGAATACATCTTACCTATCTCCCAAAACTCTGTGGAAAGCTAAACTTAAAGGTGGTAGACTAGTTTATTGTGTAGAGGAGATACCAAAATATGAAAGCATTTAGGGTACAGTAGAGATGTCATTGGCTATTTGAAACCCAGAACAAAAGTGAGCAGAGTAAAAACATTTGGAAAATTTGCAGCATGGTCAGGAAATGAGTGGAAAGAAAACAACAACAACAAAATAAACATAAAGATGCACCTAAGAAGGGGTGGTTGCTAAAGAGATTAATATCGAGAAAAAGCATGAAAGAAGTTCATGAGTTTTGCATCAGGAATAGGAAAGGTACTTGAAGGGCATCTCAGAATCCCAAGGGAGTTTCAGAGATGTAGAAATGCAAATTTGTTTCAAATTTTTGGTGTCCTGGTGGCTTCCCCAGAGATTTTAAAGGAAGGACCGCAAGGCTGACAATATGCTGCAGGAACGGAGTCACTGCACGGACGGAGTCCCCCGTTGGGTGATGGACTGTGGAGCTGTGGAAGTGAAGCTGCAGTGGGGACTCCAGGATGGCACGGGCACCAGAAATGTGCAATCTCTGCAAGGCAAAGCCTAAATGAGCCTAAAATACCCTAAAATAACAACTGTGTGGGCTGCAATCAGCGGAGTTCACACAGGGCTGCTCAGGCCCTTTGGAGCCCCCTGCCTGCCTCCATACCGGACGTACAGTATTTAAAGTTTGTCCTCCTGGATCTTTTTATTCTTCTATTTCCCCCTTTTGGAATAAGAATTTTTACCCCATATCTATCCTGCCATTTTTACCCATGATGTCTATTACCTTAAAAACAAAACAAAACAGAAAAAAAAAAAAAAAACAAAACAGAGGGACTCACAGATGAGTTTCTCTTGAGGCTTAGAGGGAACTTTGCACTTTTGAGCAATTCTGGAATGATTGAGGCTTTGGGGCCTGGGCACTCCTGGGAATGAACTCATGTTGCATCATGAGACGGATGCAAATCTCCAGAGGCCAGGGCTTGAATAGAATAGTGTCTCCCAAATGTCCCCGTGTTAAGGTGGATCCTCAGGTGTTACTGGGAAGTGCTGGAACAGAAGGTGGGAGATGAGACCTAGTGATCATGGTGGGGGAGGTGCCCTTGAAAGAGACCGGGGATGCAGCCGTCGAGTGGAAAGAGAAGAGTGGCACATCCACACAGGAAATCTGGAAAATACCACACAAAAATCTTCATTTCTACTCAGGACAGTGGTCCTCATATGACCTGACTGTTGAAGCCCCTTTCTTCACTTTCTTTGTATTCAATAGTGAGGCTCATGTACAAACACACACACACACACACACACACACACACACACACACACACACACACACTCTGATTTGGGCTCTCAGAATCTTTGAGACAGATTCAGAAGACCTGTCAATAAAAGACAAAACAACCTTGTGTGGGGAAGGAAGACCCTCCCACTTCCTTGACCAACATCTCAGCTTAACTCAGTCAGTCATGGAGCATCCTTCATATTTGAGAAGGTGCTAAGGCGCCCTGCTGTCAGTCAAGAACCAAATGCGAACAGAACTGCCGGGCAGTGAAGGGGACATGTGGTGGTCTACAGGGCCACTCTCCTTCTACTTGATCCCATCTGAGAAGAATACTGTGCTTTTCCAGAATGTCCTTAAATAGTTTTGGTATGTATCTTAAAAGAATCAATCAAATACCACAATTGGAATTTGATCCTCAGCCGTTTGATTTTAGATGGCACACAGGTTTTGCAATCGTTTCTACGAGAATGAAGATTAAATAACATGCTTATTTCCATATGCTTCTTCCTGTACCACTCTCTATCTTGTGCACTTTGCCTAGAGCTGCAGGAACCGTACGTAAAGCTGGCCAGTCAGTTCGCCTTCACGCGTGAAGTACTGCGTGCTACTACAAGTACAGAGTTAACTCACTTTAGTATTTGCCTGCTTAGCACAATCTTCCATTTTAGATTCTTAACCACATGGACCTTAACCACTTTGGAAATCATTTGTGATTTTGTTCACCATCTCCCTCATTTTCTAATGAATTTTTTTTTTCTAAAAGACATAGCTACTCATCTCCTTCTTATCTTTTCACTCCGATGCCTTATCATCTTTCTCTGTCCTCGCATTTTAGTCCTTATTTGAGGAACTGCTATTTTTAAATTATTAACTCTATAGATACCTTTTTGGAAACCATTTTACTTGATCTTTATCAGGCACATAGACTCCTTAGGAGTCATCCTCTTGTTCCTTACATAGGAGGGAACAAGGAGCAACCATGGGTGGGTGGGTGTGGAGGGGGTTCGTAGCTTCCCCACTACATGTGAACAAGATAAAAACCAGATTGAGTTTTGGGTGTACTCCAGGAAGCACACCAGCTTGCTAGTCAGAAGGTAGGGGGCCTGTAAGGCAGCACCACAGGTGAATCTCAGGTTAGTGTGAGAGTGAGGTGTGGGGTAAGAGATAGCAATCCAGGAAAAGAATAGGGAAAATAAATGGTACATTGAAAGGGACATAATGAGATTTTTCTAGATAAGCACGGGAAATCAGGAAATCAGCACACAGAAATCTAGTGTGTCTGAACAGTCTAGGCACCTGCTCAGATTTAGCCTTAGGGGATGAGCCTGGAAAACAATGCAGGAGAAAGTGCTTAAAATATCTGGATAAAGTGGAGTTCTAAGCATGTAGAAAAGAATACTGTATCTGTCAGACTTTCAGAGTGTCCAGGCATGCAGAGGATGAGCACAAGGAGAAGGTGATAAAAATACCGATAAACAACTGTCTGAGGATTTCCTTAGATTGATCCGAGGTAGACATGGATTCTAGGTATTCTGGAAAATTTCTGGCCACCTATGTAGAACAGAAAATTTGGACTGTGATCTACCATTGACATTAGTGGGTACTTGCGTTTTTTCTTTTCCTTTTTATTTTTATCGCTTTTAAAATAAAAACTTCGATGATTCAGTCTTATTATGAATAATTCAAACAATAAACTAGAATACAAAGAAGGAAGTAAGCAATGACCTTAAAGTAACCATTATTAATGTAAGGTTAATAATATTCATGTGCCCTTCTCTGTGCATAAAAAGTTAGAAAATAACATACATAAAAAGATGGTTTGGTAAGAAACAGAATGCTATGAGACGAGATTGTACTATAAAAGCCAATTTAGTGAGATTATTCAATTTACTTTCACTTGATTACACAACTAAAAAGAAATCTGAAGAAATTTTAAACATTTTGATAAATATTTCCTATAGTTCCTTCTACATTTGTGGAGAACCTATGAGAAAGATTAAAAAGTTGGAATAACTGGAGTTTTTTGGAGAGGACACAAATTTCAATTTTAGATGGGCTTTGTAAGACATTTAATGCACACATTCTTTTACTTCCCATCCCTACATATTTCAATTTTCTAAGTTGTATTCTGTTCTAACTGTACAAATATATAATATTTTATTCTGTTCTTTAAATGTAACCTGTGCACAATTTTAAAACAATTTTTATTTATTCCATTTTAAGTGCAAATAGTTTTACTATTTTTATTTATTTTTCTAAGAGGCTCCCATATATGGTGAATTCCTTAGAAGTTGGAGTGTTTCAGAATGCCTGTATGTTTATTTAAACAGAATTAAGACTTGGCTGCATACTGGTGTGAGGTCACAATTTCACTCCTTAATCCTTTGCAGATTTTAGCCTTTCTTCTCTTTCTTCTACCAGTCAGTTCTGCTTATTTTTATCATGGACATATAAAGAAACTTTTCTTTTTTTAATTGTTTACTTAAATAAAATGACACATGTATGCAGTTTAAAAAGTCTAACTATTTTACTAGGAAAGCTTGCAGTAAAAGCTTAGTACTTTATATTGCCCCTGCCATTGATTTCTAATCTATTGAGGCCAGAGTTTAAACCCAGTATATTGTTTTTCTTCTGCTAGTTGCCTCCATATACACAAATAAAAATCTCATAATGCCTTGGCCTTCCTGTTTTAGATATTATTTAGTAAATTTCTACTACACAACATGCTAGTTTATCTCTTTTTGATGTCTATACTATCCTTGGCCTCATTTTCCTGATGTTGTTCATATGCACTATTTTTTTTGTTTGAGTTACATTTTAATAGCCATCAACTCATGATGCTGTAAATATTATTTACAGCTAAACACAGTATTGTACTATGATTACAGTGTCTCTGCTTATGCAATAGTCATGGAATTAATGATTATTTTGATTTTTATTGGCTCAGTCTCCTGTCTAATTCATCAATCACCAAGTTTTTTGACATTACTGATATCTGGAAGGTCCTCTGAAGCTCATCGATGACTCTGCCATCGTTTTCTTATCCATGGTTTTCTCCCCGGAGGCCACCACTCCTCTATTTCTTTCTGGACTGAGCTCCTCGACGGCCGTTTCACAAGTGCTGTTGTAGGATGACCCTTCATGGTCCTGTCACTCCCCACTATGTGTCCACTGTATCGGATTCTGTGTCACTTGTATCATGTGTCTCTGTCTTCATTAGTTTAATTATTTTAACTGTATCAATCTTGCAGTTGCTCTTACTGATAGTACATCAAAAGCAAAATTTTTTGAGATCTTACATATCAGACAAAGTAATTATTCATTTTTCTCATTTGATTGACAGTCTATATAGAAAATTCTAGGTTCAAATTTTCTTCCTTTGTGATTTTAAAGTCATTACTCCATTGCTACAGATAAAGCACTGTGACCAAAGGTCTGTTGAAGTGCTCTACTCTGGTCCTTTCCTGGCTATTTTTCTTTTCTTATTTTCTCAAAACTCTTAAGGTTATTCCTGAGTTTCTAAAATTTGTAATAGAGCTACCTGATAGTAAGTTTTTATTTTCCCCATTCATTTCCTTGGCTACTTGGAGATTTTATTCTAAATTCCATATTCTTTAGTCTGATGAATTTACATGAATTATTTCTGTGACAATTTACT
Source organism: Hystrix cristata (assembly GCA_004026905.1). Classification (NCBI taxonomy): domain Eukaryota; kingdom Metazoa; phylum Chordata; class Mammalia; order Rodentia; family Hystricidae; genus Hystrix; species Hystrix cristata. Next base: position 144,379 of record PVJO010000614.1, on the reverse strand, counting down.
CTTCTTTTTACTTTTCATAACACATGTTTTCAATTTGAAAAATAAGCTGTTCTCCTTTTCATTTTTAATGTTTTTCTTTTTTTTCCTGGAAGATTTCTTCGATTTTATTTTCCATTACATTTTACTGAATTTTTGTCTCTGCCATCAAACATTTGAATTTCTAGACCTAATTTCTTGGTTTCTAAACGTTCTTTTTTCTAGCCTTGAGTTTTGGGTCATGGATGGAATAGTCCCTTCTATCTCTCCTTTCTTAAAAAAAAAAACAAAAAAAAAACCTTTTTGTAAAATACATGTAGTGTAAAATTTGCTATATTAAAAAGTGTACAGTTAGCGTTTAGTCTATTCAAATTGTTATACAGTCTATTTCTAGAGCCTTTTCATGTTGAAAACCTGAAACCGTATTCTTCAACAACTTGACTACTCCATTTTACTTGGTAAATTTCTATAGTGTTTGTCTTTTTACCACTGAATTACTTCACATAGCTACTATTTCAGTTTTATGTTGTAGCATTTGTCAGAATTTCCTTCCTTTCTAAGCCTGAATGATATTCTACCATATCTATAGACCACATTTGTTTGTCATTTAATTTTTTTTTTTTTTTTTTTTTTTTTGGTGCTGGGGATCGAACTCAGGGCCTTGTCCTTGCGAGGCAAGTGCTTTACCACTGAGCTAAATCCCCAACCCCTGTTTGTCATTTAATTTATTGAAAAGCATTTGGGTTGTTTTCATATTTGACTATTATGAGTAACTCTGTTCTGTACATAGTTTCCAAATATATCTTTAAGAATATAGTTTCAATTTTGGCACAGTACACAAGCGTGGGGTTGTTGGATCACATGATAATTCTATTCTTAAAATGTGAGGAAATACATGTTATGTTTTATAGCAGGTAAAATATTTCACAATTGTATAAGCTGGATACAAATGTTCTGATTTCTTCAATCTTCATCAACACTTTGTATTTTCCTTTTATCTCTTCTTTCTTTATTTTTTATTATAACAATCATCTTAGTGGTGTGACATGATAGCTTGCCACTAAGATTTGAGAAATTCTCCTAGTAAGTAGTGATGCTGAACATCATTGTGTATGCTTGCAGAGCACGTGTATTACCTTTGAAGAAATAGTTATTCGATTTCTTTGCCATGCTACAATATTTCTTTCATTCGATTTTCTTTTGTTTATACTGGTCTATATCTTTCATGTTGGAAACTTCTCTCAAAAATTCTAGTATGTTTATCTGTGCGTGCATAACTAAGAGTGAATTTACATGCTGTCTACAAGAACTAGGGCAAGAAGGGTGGTGCATACTTGATGTGTGATGAATTGTGAAATTGTCATGTTGAAAGGCAGCATCGTAAATTCTAATTTATTAATATTGTTTTGCTTTTAACAATTTTCTTAACCTTGTAATGTGAATTTTTGTTTAAGTCATTTGCTCTTATTTTTGATGTTTATTTTATTAAATAAGTTTTTATTATATTCTTCTCTAGTGTAGAAATTTCATAGAAAAATACTATATCTATATGTACACATATATATGTGTGTGTGTGTGTGTATATATATATATAGAGAGAGAGAGAGAGAAGAGGAATAACTACATGTAAAAATGAAATGCAAAATGCAGCCTAGAAACTCTCTCTTTCTCACACTCTCCCCTTCCAATTTTCTCTCACTGACTGCTGTAGCCCATTTTATGAAGAGTAGGGTGAGCTAGGAGAGAACCCATCTAGAGCTACTGGTGTGGCATTACTTTCTCAAAAGAGCAAAATATTCTGTACCAAGATTTACTTTACTTGCTGGAGAGTACTTTCTGTTCCCTTGTGGGATATACTCTTGGGAAGTTTTTATTCTTCTTCAAAGTCAGGAAGAGACTCTAAGTCCCTCATCCTTTTTTAATTAAACCAAATCCACTATATAGTAATTCTTTTCATCTTCTATATTACTCCTGTCCCACCAGAAATAATTTTCACTTCATCCAAATGGGAAGAGAATGTCCACGCCATCTGTCATCCCTCAATATCGTAATATTATGAGAATGATGAGGACTTACAGATTAACCACTTCTCATGCACAGGTAGGAGTGGATTTAGGGCCCTTCAGGGTCTTGCCAAACACGTGTGTCCCTTGTAGTCCTCACCTTCTGAAGTTTATGACAAGGATGTATGCCTCTCCTTTCAATTAAACTTCGAAGTGCCTTTCTCTGCCTATTCTTAATTTTGGAAGAAGGTGGATGAAGATATTTTAATTCGTCTTTATGTGGAAGTCTGTTAATATTTGAACACGGTTAATGGAAAAATTCATATTGTATGTGATAAAGAGAGGGGAGAAGGTGAGTCATAGACACAAAGATTCCTTTTCTACATTTTTTTAGCTGTTTTAAAACAATGCTTTTACTTCTTTGTTGCTCTTCATCTTGAGAGAAATCAGGCTTAGAGTCAAGTTGGTCTTCTACCAGTTGGTTACATGTCTTGTGGCAGAGTCATAATTTTGAATTTGAAAGTCCTCAGTAATGAAATACAGTTTCCCTATAAATTTAGAAGCTATATATAGCATTGATATTATAGGTACTCTATGTGTTTTTCTCATTCTTAAACAAAATTTGATATTAGTGTATTATCATTTGTACATTGAATTTTAATTCTAAGCAATGCATGTCTATTGCTGGCTGTTTTACTAAGTATTATGGAAAAAACGGTAAGATTTTTGGGGAAGAAAAAATGAGACAAATGTTTTAATAAGTAAATTTTAGGATAGAGTATGAAAGTAACTTAAGATACTTATCCTCTAAATGGACATGGAAGTTCGGAGATGATACAGTCCATAGTTTCAGATGAAGGAAAAATTTTAATGCTGAAGTGAGGTTGAGGTAGGTGTTACAGAATGAGGACGAGATTGAGACCAAAGCAAAGAAGCAATGTGATGAAGGAGGCAGGGGCTGGTTATGGAGGTTTAAGGAATTTTTAACTATTCTTTTCTGTATCAAGGGAGAGAATAGTCAGAGCACTGACAGGGGATAAAACTGGAATTCTTTGGGTCTTTTGCATGATGTAATTTGATTTAAATTTTTAGAAAGACTAATAAGACAACAAGTTGGAATTTGAATTGCAAAAGACAGCAACAAAGAAAAAAGGAAGTCAGTCAAGAGGCCTGATATTAGTCATTGAAAGACATAAATAAACCAGAACAGTGATTGGACCTGTAGAATTAAAAAAAGAGAGAGGAAAGAATGAATTAGAAATAATTTTCATGTATTGAACTTAGATCAATGACTGTAGTAGTGACTTCAATAGAAATAAGAATATTTGTTGAAGAAGTTGGTTTTGGTGGACAATTATCATTTCAGTTTTTGACATATGGAATTCAGGGCACTGTAAGCTCATCAAAGAAGAAATGAGAAGAAGGCAAGAGAAAGGCAAGATCATAGCCTAAGAAAAACTTTAGGTCTAGAGAAATAAATGAAAACTTCAAAGAAATATGCTCAGGAAATAGAGAATCAAAAGTAGAATGGCATTAAAAAATAATAATCAATATTCAAATATGTTCTTAGCTTTCTAGCACTTGGTTTCAATAAAGGGGAAGGAAGGAAGGGAGAGAAGATGAGAGGGAGGTAGGGGAGAGAGGGAAGAATAAATGAGGGACACTGATGGGGAGTTGTTAATTTATTGACAAATTGTAATATATTATACTTTAGTATTCTTTAGCTGAGTCCAGGTTGTGTGTTACATTTAACTTTATTACAGAGCTTTGAACTCAATATTATGTGCACTCGACTATTCATTATTTTGCATTTTATCTCCCAAATGTTCCTTGCATCTTACTTGTGCTGCTTACTCATGAAGTCAAATGATGAAACACGCAAATGGGAAGTAATTTTGGCCATGAATAGACTCCTTAGCAAATACCAGTGGAAATTACTAAAGTCCTGAAAAACAGCCAAGAGCTCACAACATAAGGAAACCCTGGAAAAGGGTGGAGAGCAGATGAGGGAAGTGCTGTTTCCAGCCTCCAGGGAGCCCGAGTCTTGTCTCTATACACTCTTAGCCACTTGGCTTGTGGGTAAATGGACATTATAAAGGCGTGGGATGAGTGAGAAATATATTTGTCAGAGGAAGCTATGTTGTGAAGAGTAAAATTCAGATGATTAACAATGGATTTATATTTTGTTAATTTGGTTAACATATTTTCCAGCTTACTGTATGAAAGCATCCGTTAAGTCTTAACTATGTGAATCTTAGTAGTTTCAAGCAAAAGAACTTCAAATATTCTTCCATTTCACATACAGGTGTATAATGGTTGGAAATATTAAATATAAAATTCAAAACAAAACAAAATATCTCCTTTCATTAGCCATTAGAGAAATGCAAATCGAACTACACTGGAAGTCCGTCTTACTCCAGTCAGAATGACTGTCATCAAGAATACGAAAAATAATAAATGTTGGAAAAGATGAAGGAGAAAAAGAAATTCCGCTACTCTCCTGGCCCAGGTGTAAACTAGTGCAACCACGGTGGAAATCAGGATGGAAATTCCTCAAAAAACTGAAAACAAGTGTATCATTTGATCCTGCTGTAGCACCCCTTGGAGAGCATCTTATGGAGATCTACCCATGTTTATAGCAGACCAATTCACAATAGCTAAGCTGGGGAACAGCCTGGATGCCTATCAGTACAGGACTGGATGAAGAAAATACACAAAATGGAATATTATTCCTTCATAAAATAGAAAGAAATCATGTTGTTTTCAGGAAAATGGATGGTACTGATACCATCATGTCATGTGAAATATGCTAGTCTCAGAAAGTTAAATATCTCGTGTTCTCTTATAAGCAATCTAAAAATAAGGGAATAAGTTAATAAAACAGAGATGACAGGACACTGAAAGTTAGACTTTTCGATTTGGGTGAGAGGATTGAGGGAGAGAGAAGGAAAGAGCCAGGAGTAAAGGAGATGAAAATAATTAAAATTTGCTGTGTTCATGTGGGTATAATACCAAAATGAATGTCATTATTCTGAATTACTATGAAACATCAATAAAAATCACATTACCAAACAAAATATGCAAATATTTTTACATGATTGGTTTTTTGTCAAGAACATCTGTAAAGTAGTACATTATAAAGGTTAAAAGAGTGGTATTTGGAATTACATATTGGTTTTGAATTCTAGTTCAGTGCCTAATTATCAGCAGTGAAAACCCAGGACAAATAAATAACATTCTAAGACTCAGACTCTATTTCATAGTGATGATGGCTTTCTTATACTGACGTTAAAGTGATTTAGGTGAGAAAATGTGTACAAAACGATTAATACAGAAAATAGAATTTTGTATGTGTTCGATAGCTGATTTTAATTGTTATTTTCTCTGGTTATAATTTCCATGTAATGAATAAAGATGCACAGAAGAATAAATTACTTCTTTTGCATAAATTGAAATTATTTTGCCTAATCTGTCACATTTACATAAAATTTATTTTCGAATATTTCAAATTTGTGTCCTGGCAGCATACTTTTTCTTGTAAGTTTCATGAGAATTTAAGGTGGGAAATCCATTAGGAGCTGTTATTAAAGTCTTGAACAATAATGAGCTTCTGATTAAGGAAATATATTTATGTTGCTAATTGTAAATGTTTTCAATTGGTTAATTTTAGATATTGAAGCATAATTCATTTTCAATGAAATCAACAGGAGCTGTTTCGAAAACGGATACTATTAAAAACTTCAAGAATTCCCATATGAAATTGTTTACGAACCGTAACGTCAGCTTAACAGCAAAATAAATTGATTTTTTAAATTAGAGATAATTTTTGTATCTCAGGAATGTTTTGAACATCACGTTATAATGAAGTTCTCACTGTATTACATTAGAGTCAAAGAATCTTTGAGCACTCAAGATTTCTTCCACATTTGTAAGCAGATAACAATATGTTTAATTTTAGAGGTTTATCATTTGCTAATGACACTGAATTCAATGCGGTTTTAACCTTAATTCATGTTAAGCATATTTTTAAATCACTTTTTAAAATATGCTTTTGTTCTTAGGCATTTTTACATCTCAGATAATGAATGTGTTTCCAACATTTCTAAAGTCAACTCCTCAAACTACGAAAATTTATATTTCAAATAAAATTTTTAAATATGTAATAAGGGAGAGGGTTAGGTGGATAATCCAAAATTTATGCATTGATGTTAATGATTGTGTTTCACTCCAAGGATAATCTTGTCATTTGAGTGAATTTAAAAATGTTTATAATCTCATATAAAATGTATGTTATAAATATTTTAAAAATGCATTTAATAAGAGAAACTATACTATAGCATCAATTATAGATTTGATGCCTTCTTGATTAATAAACTTTTAGGTAAGTGATGTCTTCTAAACGATTATGAATTATTAAAAATTTCCTTGAGCTGAAATTTTACTGAATTTCCAAAAAATACGGTAAGATAGATTTTGTCACAAAACATTGCTTTTTAAGAATATATCTTAAAAGTATTATTATTTTTAATAATCAAGAATATGATTTTATTGTGCTTAACCACTTAGCAGAAGAGTCCTACAAAAGAACACGAAATATGGCCCAAATGTTATATAGAGAGTGGTTTTCTTGAGCTCTGTAAAATGATGCTGTATTTTGAGGAGTCTTGCATGTTACAAATACTTCAATTAAAATGATTTTGAATTAAGCTATCTTCTAACTGTGTAAGGATAAATATTTTCTCTCAGTTGATGACATGCTTCTTTTTTAAAAAAAAAACCTATGTAATAGATTACATATAACATTTTGGTCTTATTTGTTAACTACCGCCAGTTATAACTGCAGTTATATCTGCTAGTTAACTTTCTGAAACTAAGAGAATTGTATTTAAAAGATGGTTGACAATCGCCAAATGATTTATATCTCATATCTCCATATAACAAGTCAAGTAATGTGGCTATCATAATTATGGTGTGATATTTGAAGCTAGTTCATCTTCCTGGCTATGACAGGGAATCACATTTCTAAGCACTTGAGAAACTGAGTCTTTTGACATTTTGTAGCATCTCTTTGGATTACTGATCACACTTGTTTTCAAAATTCTCTAGAGAAAAATTATTTTGTCCACAATTCATGATATGAAATGCTGGGAGCCTAAGGCTGCATTGGTTCAGGTATTGAAACAAGTCCAGACTTTCTTTTTAAAATGTGCTGCTGGAGTATTTCACCTGCGGCAGAAGTTCAGCCAATATTGTCTCCTTCATTCTAACAAGAACCTCGATTTTTAAGTGGGCATTCCGCCAGCCCCATAGAGGAGTGTTTCCCAGGATCATTTGCTGATAAATATATTCAGTGACCAAGTTTTGGACAGTAAGATGCAACTGGAAGCATTGTTTACAACTTTTAAAATAGATACTTTTTGTATCCTAAGAGATTTGGCACCATAAAATAATGCAAAATCTGTGGCTGGAAATAACACAAAAGCTGCTTAGTCCAGAAAGAAGCAGCCTGGCAGCCTGATAAGCATGACACCACATGTCAGTATTGTATCTTCTCTTTCGGAACTTCTTTTATCTAAGAAAGAATAATAAACTGCTACTTATTTACTGGACGGTTGTTCTTGTCTTGCAGATTTATGCATATGAACATAGTGCTTGTTGATACGATGCTTATTCTGCTGTAGATTTCCTCTGGGGGAAGGCAGGTAAGATTGCCAGGTCTAATATAAACATCATATACAACCGTAACTATAATCCCTGTATCTATGTACCTATCATAATGAGAGTTATAATAAGATGTAAAAGCAGCCCTATACAGATTTATCTATGTTTTAGTAGGTATTTTTAAATGTGGATGCTTTATTCCTTGAGCTATTTTCTAACTGCAAATGCCTATCATAGACTCAGTAGAATCTTTCAGGTTCATATTCAACTGACATGCTAATGCCCACTATGTGTTAGGCACAATCTGACTCTTTAAACATACAGTTTTCACAATGTCCCTGCAAGACACATCGTATTAGTACAGTCTGACAATGAATAAGAGTCTCAAAAGGACTGTAACACGGAAAGGTGTCTCCTGGTGAGGGGAGGAAACTCCTGGTCAAGTTGGAATGTGTTCTTTTTTTTTTTTTTTTTTTTTTGTGGTGCCGGGGATCAAACTCAAGCCCTTGTGCTTGCAAAGCAAGCACTCTAATCACTGAGCTAAATACCTAGCCCCTGGAATGTGTTTTTTCTACAACCCCACAGAAAGGATCACCCAGCTTTCTCTTGAAGTTTCAGAGGAGTTCCAGGTGATGAAAATCATTCCATTCACACATTTTATTTTGGGAAAAAATTTTTATCCAATTTCATTTAAATGAACCACTTTATAGCTTCTAACCACAATCTTATTTATTTTTTTCTTTGGGGTCATTTAATACATCTGATTCCCAGCTTCTGATTAAATCATTTGAATATATAAGGGTAACTACCCGAGTCCCTTGTAAATCTTTTCTATCTAGGTTCAGTATCTCTAGTTGCTTCATTGTTCATTAGAGTTTATTGCTTGAATGTCTCATTATTCTTGTTTGTATAATTCAGAGTAAGATCATAGTTTCTTTGATGTTGACTGAATTGTGTGTTTACTTGATTTGCTAACATTTAGTTTATAAGTATTAGACTTCCATCTAGGTTGCCTATCAGTAAAATATGATTAGATTTAACCTGAAAGAATAGCAATAACAACAAACACACGACCCCTTGTAGAAAGTGGTTTAATGGCCACTATCATGTTTAATAAATCACTTAAGAAAATAATATGCATACAAACGACTTTGTTTGAAATAAAGAATCTGCCATTTTAATACAACCATGATATAACTTACTGATTAAATATGCCTGCTATTCCAAAGAAGGATACTGGAGAACCTGGTTTGTTGCTCCCTAATTGCCCCAAATATCCTGCCCCAACAACTTATTTTCCAAGTTTTGGCAAATTTTAAGGTTCCGGGTTCTATCATTTGAATGTGTGTTTTAATTTATCCTTTCTTCACAGTATTTCAAACTATCTTTCGCTTTTTAAAAATATGATCTCATATATGGCAGCCATGAGTTGTCTCCAGTCCTCTATGGAAGCCAGTACAACATAAATAAATATTTACCAAACACACGAGGGGCATCTGATGACACATCTTCCAAAACAGCTGTATCTATGCAGCCTAACACATTTATTGTATGACTTCATCTCAGACTTCATTTCACTGGTCACCAGTGTGCATCTTATTGACATGTGGCCATCAACTCAGGACCTTCTTCTATGGGATCGTCCCTCTTAGGTACCATTCCAATTTTCACAAACCTCTTTCATCTCTAGGTCTCACAGCCCCAGAGTTAGCACAATCTGATAATCTAAATTATTATACCATTTCTTATACAATTATCTCTTCCTTATTTTATGGAGATGCTAAAGTCACACAGTCCAGGGTTCTTTGGGACTCCTTTCTCTCCCTGTATCTTTTCTCTCCTCTCCCCCTAGGCAATCATTCTTTAAGCCAGTGAGGATTTTACTCTCTCTGCTCCAGTGTGGGCCTCCTTTGTTTACTTCCTTTCCCTCAGTCATGTTCTGTCCTTTACTTATCCATCTCATTTGTTCTTATTTTTCTTACACTGCTGGCAACATTAGATTTCTAAAGCGGATATCGGATCATATTGCCTCTCTCCTTGATGTCATTCGTAGGCAATTCTATGAATTATCACCAACATCTGAATAGGTGTTACCATCCCGATACTCAGTTTGCATGCTACACACACTATACTGGGAATCCCTGTACTTCCCTATTTGCATCACTTGCTTCAGTACCTCCATGGGACTGAAGAGTATATTTGGACATCAGCATCATGAGAGGGATGCATCAGATATTTTACATTTTTAGCTCGTTTTATCTTTGCTCAGCTTCAAGAGGGAGCTACAGTTATTATTCCTATTTTAAAAAAATAGGGTCTTTGAGAAGCCTCATAAGCTGGTCTATGTGGCAGGAAGAATGAGTGGATGAAGCTAAAATGAAATCTTTCTCCTTCAAAGCCTATACTTTTTTATCCCCATTCCTTGTGTCTTTTGATGGGAGGTTCTTTTTGGCCAGAGTTTTTTTCTCTTGCATTTTACCTAGTGAATAAACTTCTTAACTCATGGAAAACACCTTTTTCATTTTTTATGAAGCTTTCCCAAGAATCTCTTATTTCTACCACAGCAGAGTTAAAGATTTTCCAACTCTGGACTTTAAAATATTTTATATCTACATTTTCTCTAAAACATATTATTTTGTTCTAGAATGATTTATTTAACTGTCTAAATAGATGTATCAGATGAGGTAAAATCTGATTTTTTAAAAATTTTCCTCACAAAACTTTCCACATTTTGTGCACTCAGAAATAACTTACAGTTAATTGATTGAATAGTGTGGTATAATTTAACTGAAACAAATGCCCAAGAATCTAAATATGATACGTATAAATGACCTTCAGTTAGATGAAGTTTTAACATTTTACATTTATTTTCAACTGTACAGTTGAACTTTCTCTGAGAAAACAGAAGAATATCAGAATATTAGTGATATGTACAGTTTGAGCAATTGAGGATAACATATATTCAGGGAAAATACTGTCTCCTGAATACTAATTAGATAATATAAAAGGCAAACACACATTGTCAAGCTAGAAAATATCCTTGATATGTTTGTGTATAACATAGTTCTTAACATGTGTAAATTATCTTCTAAATATATTAGAAGGAATCATGGCTGTAAGAGAGTAACAAATAGCAATATAAATCTCTAGTCCATTCTAGCAGCATATTATGGTTCCATGAAACAAAAATGATTAAAAAATTGCCAACTATTCCACTAAATAATCTTAAATAATATCATTTATTTGATGCATTTTAAATAATATCATCCTAAAGAATCAAACTAATTTAATAAATATATTATTTTGATCAAACGAAACAATTCTCATTTGATTTACTTGAATGCCACAGATTTCAAGTTCATTATTTGGGAAATGTCTGCAGCACAAATTAGATTTTTTTTTTTAGCTCACATGTAGGGGCAGAATATGTGGTAACTTTACTTTCTTTATGTAGGATTTGGTTTAGGATTTTGTAGACCCAAAATACAGTGAGACAGAGTGCCATTAATCCCCCTGAAAATACACTCCCTCACTTGGAATACACTTACCCCACAGTTCTTGCCATTTTTGGAAGAAGTTCTACAGTTCTTTTTTGTGCCTTTTTGTGTCTGCCTGGATTTCCTGAATTAATTTGAAATGTTTGTGGCAACTTCTGTCAAATAAAAACATTCAGATCTGTCCTCATTCACTTTGTTCACAGGATCTGGTACTATGTGACTTATGGCTTTTCTCCAAAGTCAAAATGACCATGAAAAGTGAATGTTTTAAAACCATTCAAAACCTAGAGGCTGCACTGCAGGGCAACTAAAGACACACAGGAAAGATGATTTCCGGAACCGCCTTAGAAAGTGGCAGGAATGATTGTCTTTTACAGTAATATCTTTTTTTAATTTAAATCTTCATTTTAGTTTTTGATCATACCGCTTATGTAAAGGAAATAATATTTTGTTAAATCATGTTCTTTCACTGGTCTTTGAAACCCTTTCTAATATCTTTTGCTGTTGCTTTGCTGTGTTACCAGAAAGCCAGCATTAGTACATGCTAGTATAATCTTTTCTTCCCACAATGACCAAATCACAAGTTTCAGGTAGGCTCTTTGTAGGTGATATCTTTTGATTTTATTCCCAGAATACTGGTAAAACTGAAAAAAAGAAAAAAAAGAACTTCCTAAAACTCAGAACTTTCTCAATATGAAGAGGCTACCCTTAGTCTGGCTGAGATTTACTTTTCTAACACTGGTTATTAGATTTCTTAGCATACTGCATTTTCTCTCTGGTTTTAAAAGGCACACTATGGATATGATGAAGTGGAGGCTACGGACATATTAAAACTCTTTTAGATAAAATACCATTTCAATTCCTTTTCTGAATAGGAATTTTAATGACATTCTTTGTTTTACTATTTTTGTTCTTATATATCTTGCCTTCTTAGAGCATGTTTCACAACATTCATGTATTTTCTCTCCCAACACCCATATGGGTCCCATTTATATTTCTTTTAATATCCCCTTGTGGCCTCATATTTAAAGACAAGTCCTTTATAATGTAGTTCATGTCATGGTGGGGGGCATACGGGACCCTGGCTTTAATTTTTTGTCCAGTCTTTAAACCCCAAGATGTACCAATAGCTAAATATTTGTTTTCTTTACTACTTTGGAAGCCAAAGACAGTAATTAGCTGAAAGGAAATTCTACCCTTGTAAATTATAACTTTACCTAATTAGTGACATCATATAACATGATAAATTATGAATTTAGAAAATCATTATTCGCTAAATGAATGCTTGTCAGTTGCATTGATGGCAAATTAATCTTCAGGCATCAGGTGACTTGAAGCCTTCAGTGGCACCTTCAGCTCACTGTTAGGCACACACTCTTCCTCATGGCGACGGTCCTGCCCAGCCAAGTGTTCTCTTTGATGTCCTAGTGAAAGAGATCTCTGTTCTGCAGAGAAAACATGCAAATTTAGAAGCTGTTGAAAATCTTAGGAGAGAAACAATTGTTTTGTTTACAAATCTCAATTTTACAAGAGCTGAGATTTATACATTCCATATGCATAATTAATTGGACTAAGACATTAGAGTGCTGATTTTCTCCAAGCTATTTAGTACTTACAGAGTGTGCCAAAGGAAAAAGACCCTCCTTGGATGTGAACTCACTTAGGTTCAAGGGAATAATGTCACCTCTTCCTCACCTGGGCAATGTCTTCTTTCCTGTAGCTGTAGCTGTCCATACTACACACACCAGTCACCATTCGTGCAGCCCGGTTCCTAGCTAAATTCATGGCCTACAGTGTCCTGCTCAGACAGCAGCCAACACTGTATTAACTGGACCTGACTTCACCCAATGGCAAGCAATTGAACAACAGCCTAGTACCATAATTCTAATCTCTAACACTAGCAATGTACTGAACCAAACATAATACATTCTTCCATGATTTGGACTAAATAATTCAAGATGGATTGTCTAGTCAGGAACCAAAAGCAAAACTTTAGAGAGAAACAGATACATACTTAGAGAGAAAGGAACTTGGATAACAGCATCCATAAGCACCACCGGCTTTTGGTTTTTCTGCTCCTTCTGTATCTTTGCAGTGATAGCATCTTTCTTATTGTACACTTCATAATTCTCATTTTCCTGAAATAAAAATATCATAGAGAGACTATCACGAGCAAAGATTATATGACGAACAATGAAGTGATTTGAGCAAATATTCTTGCTTGTTACAGATCTTGTCTGATCTATGCTGTTTTAACAGTACTACCCAGAAGATTTCTTCTTTTATCATTCTCCTACATTACTTAGATCTCTCTTCTCAACCTCTCAACATACATAACCATTGGAGTCTGCATGTGCCAAAGTGCCAATTTTGGGGCAGAACAGCTGTAGGGCAAGGGCGATCCACTTAACTTTCCCAGTGTTTCCTACTCTATGGAGTAAGAGTCACGCCATCTCATCACGGTAATTTTGTGAGGATTAAAGATAATATGGTAAAAACATTATTCTATTTCACAGAAGCAGTGACACATATAAGAAACAAAAACATTCTTTTGGATAACTTGAAAGCAAACTTCTGAGCTAAAAGATCAGTGATAATAAGTTTGCCCATTGTCTTCTTCTTCATAATTTATGACTCGGTCAGCTTTTTTCAAATGTTCTTGTTTTAAATAGCTACTTCTGCATAATAAACGACCAGAAAGATCTCAGTGGGAATGCGAAATCAGTTCTCTCTCATTCATGTGTCTGCAGATCGGCTGCTGCTCTGCAGCTCAAGGCTGGATGTGGCTGGGGGCTCTGGAACACTGAAGATCTCTTTTAAATATCTTTCAATATTCTGGGACCAGGAAGGCGTCCAGAGCATCTTCTTTTCCAGAGATGGCAAAGGGCAGGAGGGTAACTGTGACAATGCAATTTCCTTTCTCTCTTGCTGACGTAGGCCTGGTTAAAATAAGTCTTGTGGCCCAGCTGTAAGTAAACAAGCAGGAGAGAAGAAAGGCTGGTCTTTGTTCATGGCTACATACATGGTTGTATGAAATGAGCATTTCATAACAGTGATATAAAGTCTATTCTATTTGTTATCTAGATGTATAGAAAATTTCACAAAGGCTTATTTTAATTTAACATATGCATTTTATCTCTACATCATATACATTGAACAGCTGATGAAATGTTTTTGAAATCCAGCTTGCCAGCATCACTTAAAATTAACTGGAGAGGGAAGGGGGAAACTTGAAGAAAATAAATTTCCATGTGTATGATAATCTCCAGTTCAAATTCTGTTTGGGTCCTGAAATTATAGAGATTATAATAAGAACATTCTCCATCTCTTTTAGGTCTTTATGTGTGTATTGGTTATTTTCTAGAATCAATGGTTTGCAAGAGAGCAGATTTAATACAGGACATTCACAGATTACAACACTCACATACAAAGCAAATGCAGGAAGAGTGTGGAACGTCTGTCTAGGTACTAGAGACCAGAAAGATGCAATCAAGTGCCCAGGAGCCCACAGCAATGTCCCATGTACATCCATGTCTACACTAAAAGGCTGAAGAAATATTTACTGGAACCAGGATATGACACTTTCAGCAGAGATGAAGACCAGAGCTCCCCTGAAGCTAACAGCAGCCATCCTCCATGACAGCAAGACCATGAGCTCCTTCTGCAATGAGTACAGCTGAGTTCCCTTCGGACGAACCAGCCGCAACAGAGCTTCTCCTGGGAAACAGCCGGCCCCTATCTTCTGCTCCTGTTCTTCTTTATGTTGCGTCAACAACAACCTTCAGGTGGGTCTTCTATACCCAGAAACACACCAACTCAGTCCAGCTGGGTATTCCCGCTCAAGTTGACCACAGTCAGTCCACCACAATGTGTAATAATTCCTAATTCCACGTAGGCAAAATGTATGATTATATTATTTGATTGAAGGATTCCAAAATTTGTTCATAACTTCCTTGGTTTTGGCTATGTTCCCACTCTTGCTAAAATGAACCTAAATTACAATATATTTCATATACTTTGTAAATATATGTTTCATATATATACTAAATAAAACATGTTCTGATCTGACTAATAAGAATTGAAACAAAATAATTTAACTTATATCACCATTGGAAAGCATATAATATTTAATTGAAATTTATGACTTTCTTCTTCCACTATAAGTTAGTCTTTTTATCCATCAAAGAATATTTTTAAAGAGTAATATTTCTGGGTAAAAAAGGTGAAATATATTAAGAATAAAAGCATTTTTATGACCTAAAACTTGTTAAAAATTTTCACTTACGTAAATTTTTTCTTATTACTTGTCATTTTATGAACTATACAATTAGGCCTGGAAGAGATTGAAATTATAACAAGTAAAATAGCAAAGCGAAATGACTTATTTTAAGAACTTATATTAAAATAAAAGCAATAGACATAGCAAAACCAAAAATATCTGGTATGATTTGTTTGTTTCAAATACTTTATTTCAGAATCAGGGAAGAGATTCTTGTAACAAAAAGAAAAGAACAGATGCAGTTGTTTACATAGTCAATTCTTTATTATTTTGGAAGAGCAGGTAAGGAAGTTAGCGTTTATGATTTAAAAATTGGAAATATTCTGCAAAGATCTCATTATTTTATACCACTGAAAATCAGAATGCTACTTTGAAATACATACTCTATTCTTTTATGGATATGGATTTAATCTGTGTGAAATTGTGATGTGCTTGGAAAAGGAATTTTTTTTTCAACTCAGTTTGCAGTGTAAAAGAGATATCAGAATCTAAGCATCTTCAAAAGTTTTCTCTAGTTATTAAAATGAAAAACAGTGACAAGGATCTAGCCTGAATTGGATAGGTCAAAAAATTGTAATTCCAATGCAGAAAACCATAAACACTTTATATTACTGACCATTTGACTAAAGCTTCCCAGACGATAAAGGAAAACGAGTGCTCTTAGAGATAAAAAGTAAATCAATCATACACAGAATATTATTTTTTTTCCTATTTTCTGTCCTTGTTGTGATTTAGCTCTTATAATTTATTTCAGCAAATGAAGTAAAAACATACACTGTAAACCTGGCTCTCTAAAGAGTTTTCTCAGGAACTTGTGTATAGTGAAAACAAGGTACTTAAAAATGAATTACTAGTATGACACATTCTTGAAATATATCTTCAAATCTTCGCAAAGACAAAGAATCGGAACAGCAGTCTAAGCAATATTGTCACATAATATTACTTATATTAATTATTAAGTTAATATATTAGTGTTTACATTATATATGCATATGTATGTATGTGAATAACTTTAATATATGTCATCAAACAAAATTCTAAAAGTAAGCTATCCTTAATATCATACTGTTAAGAAACACAAATACCAGTCATAATAGAAAAGGTACAAGGACACTTCGGGAAGACATGCAAGTCTACGTTTACATCTTAATGACAGTTATGGCTCAAGTGTGTATTTATTCCCAAACATGTCAAATTCTGTACATCAAGTATATATGGCTTGTTACATATCAATCATGCCTCAATAAAGTATTCTTTCTTAAAAAAGAAAAATACCTAAAACTTTTAGCATCTTTATGTCATCAAACTATATAGGTTCAAACATGGTCTAACTGAAAGAAAATTTACTTTAAAAACTGTGCCAAGAACTAGGTTGGAAGGCCAAAATGGCATACTGTGGAACAAATCATTGAAGCGATTATAGCTTCACATATAACTTTCTTTACCTTCCATTATACAGGTAGAGTCTTCCAGATACAAGACAGCAAGTAAACTAAAAGGTTCTCACATCTGAGCCCCTCTGAGCCTCTCTGTGACTTGTAAGATAATGTCCTTATCGCATATAATCTATAATTATTTATTTAGTCATTTTCTCTTTCTCTTCATTTACTGTGTTCCTAGTCCTAGCACGTGGTCCAAATATTTGTGGATAAGTACGGGTGTTCCAAGTGAAATCTGTCAAGTCATGCTATATAAATAGAAACGAATGGGCTACAGGGTAGGAGACCAAAATCTTGTAATCTATACACATGTTCTGAAACAGCAACAAAACCTAAGACTTTTTCATGTAGAGTTAGTATTTGTGCAGAGGGATTCATCCTCCACCACAACTCCTGAAGCCACAGGACGGCTTGGTCTTTATACACTCTGGACAGGTAGTAACATAGCCCGACAGGACCATAAACTTTTAGCATTATGATGTGATTTTCAGTAATAGTTATTGTGACTCGACTTCATGGTGCTTGTCTGTGTGGACTGCACAAAAATGATGCAGGGTTGTTCAGGGAAGGTATAGTGTCGTGCTAACTCCGCCTCCTTCGCCTGTCACACACAGTCGATCCAATGCCGATCATGATTTCCATGAGCTTGTGTCATTTACTGAGTAATGTGCTGTGATTACTGACAATAGTATTTCAACCTATCTGCATATGTGACTCTGAAGATGGTTTCTTACTATTAAGCAAACATGCACGTTTCCTTAATTATTAGATGCGGGTTGTGTTATTTCATAAAATAATTCAGTAAGTAAAAATATAAAAAGATAAATGAAATTTTGTAACTTATATGCAATGACTCCTGCTATATATTTGCTAGGAGGCCCAGAGAGCTCTTCTTCAGTGTGGCCTAGGTAAGCCCAAAGGTTGGACACAGTCTGGCTAGACAGAAGTGTGCTTATACAACACCCATCCACACAGTGAATCCCAACACTTCTCTGGTCTATCCAATCTTGCTTTCTGCTTCAATTTCCATCTTCTTGCCTGTTAAAGAATAAGGAGGCTCTACTTCTTTTAAAAGACTAAATGCTCCACCAGTTCTCTAATTCTTTCTTCCCTTTTCAGCCTTCTGCTAGCTTTTTCCTTCTTGCATCTTCAATCTCTCCACTTCCATCGACTCTTCCCTCCTTTCTGGCATTTAGATATTGTTACTTTTCCACAGCCTCAGCAAAAGCCTTTTTTTTTGATCCTATGTTCTGATCAGGTTATTATCCCCCCCACACCTTTTGTTTTTTACTTTTTATTCCACGTAAAAGTTCTCTTCCTTCCCCTCTACACAAATGAACTAATTCTCTCCGTTTCTACACTTCCCAGGAATTGTTTAAATTTTAAAAACTGTGGGTCCTTCTCAGCATTTTCCTAAAACTGTTCCCTGAAGAATATTAAATCTCAAAAGCACTCAGTCCTCATTTTTTAGTAGGGATTTCTAAGTGTCCTTTCAGTAGTAGTTCAGAAAGGCTCAGTACGGGGTCAGACAAGCCCTAACATTTCACGAGGACTAAACACAATAGAATTTTAATTCACGCTTACACGATGGCCCCTGGAGATCCAGGAGGGAATTTGAGCCTGGCACAGGGAGGTATATAGGCTCCTACTTTCTTTCTGGGGCTCTGCTATCTTTAATATTTAGCTTCTTCTACAAATTATCAAGATTGGTTTAAGAGTTCTCATTCACCTGAATGAACATGGAGAACCACTTGGGAAATGTCAAGGCCCAGGTGCAGACGTAGCAAGCATCATGTGGCTTCCTTGGCAGAATTCAGCGTTAAGGATACCTTTAACATGGGGCTGGACATGCACCCTACTTTTGGGCCAAGGAAGAAGAAATACCAGTTTAGAGAGAAAGCTATAAAACTCTACTCTATCATCTTAAATAATAATCTCTTGTATCCTGGCATCTGTGATATTTTCCCCTTCTGTTCTGCGGTAGACTTATTATTGTGGTCAATTTGAGCCAGAACGCTCAGCTGGTCTGAGGTGGTGGGGTTCTGGGTGTAGAGCATCCACCTGAGGATTGTTGTGGTTGCAACGTAAAGGAAAACGGGAGCAGAAGATGGTGGCCGGCTGTTTCCTAGGACAGACTCTCCTGCGGCTGATTCTTCTGAAGGGGACTTGGCTGCTCTCCTCGAAGTAGGCACTCAGGGTGTTATGGTTTGTGTCTAGATGTCCCCCCAAAGCCTCATGTGGTAAGAGATAGCTGGATCTAGAGTGTGTGATTACTAAATTAATATATTGATCGATTTGGTGTGGTTCTGCTGGGACCAAGGATGTGAGACTGAGATTGGGGGTGGGAGTGTGGGCCGCCCTGGGGGCAGGTAGCCTAGATAAAAGATACAGGAAGAAGTTAACTAGCTGCTTGTTTGCATTGCTTATTTGCATACATTCCTTGCATTTCCTCACTTTATTTTGTGGCCTGTCGGCTGGCTGCCGGTCTGCCACGCCGGCCCGCCCTGCCTCGGACCCAGCGGACTACAGACTGAAACCTCTGCAGACTGTGAGCTAATAAACCTTTCTTCTCCTAACTTTGAGTGTCGAGTATTCTGTCCCAACAACGAGAGAAAAGTAACTAAAACACAGGGCCTTTCGGTCATTGAGGATGGATGCTGTTGCTTTGGGGGAGCTCTGGTCATCATCGCTGCTGCAAGCATCGTATCTTGGTTCCAGTAAAGATTTCTTCAGCCATCATCTGCAGACACGGACGTACACAGGACAGTGCTGTGGGCTTCCAGTCCTTGATTGGATCTTTTGGATCTCCAGTGCCTAAATTGACATTTGGCACTCTTCCTGCAATTGGCTTATGGGTGAATGTTATAACTTGTAAATAGCCTCTGTTAAATCTGCTCTCTTACAAACCAGTGGCTCTAGAAAGGTAACTAATACATGTCCTCCTTTTCAATTTTCTCAAACATGGGCTGACCTTGACCAGTGGTTGGCTTATTTAAATCAGTGAGATGTGATGTTCTTCCAAAAAGTTTGTTTAATTCTATGGATTCAAATAGTATATATGCATGACATTTTGTCTTTAGCACTGATTTATTTCTTATAATATAGAATCCTGTTACTAAGTGCTGACTGCTATCTTCTATTGATAATCTTGGGTTCCTGACATCTAATACAGTGCAATACACACCCATCACCTTATCATCCAATGTTTGATTCCATTCAAGCTTGAGACATAGAAATTGTTCTTTTCCTTTGTCTCACTTCTGTATTTAATCTACTTCTGTAGTATCTTTTATCACTCTGACAGACATAGTCTTTTACTTTTACTTTTCTAATGATCTCCAAACTCATGTGCCTACATCTATCTCTCCATGATGAACACATTGTGGGCCAATGATGTTATTATTCTACTTCCGTATTTAATCTACTTCTGTAGTGTCTTCTATTACTCTAACAGACAGACGACATAGTCTTTTACTTTTCAGCTATTATTCTAGCATTATGTATTATGGTCTCAGAACCAGATATCACCCTTTTCATTCCATATACATAAAAAACTTGTTAATTAAAAACATATTATCTTTCATTAGTACTGACATTTTAAAAAAGCAAACTAGGGATATAAAATAGTAGCATGACCAAGTCAGCATGCTGTGGTTTCACTGAAATTTTTAGTTTGCTATAAGTAATTATGTGTTTATTTAAAACATATTCTATTCAAAGATTTCTAATCCATGTAAATATAAATTAATCTTGGTTTCCTTAATTTGAATTCCTGAAATTTGAATGAATGGATTTTGTTATGTCAGTGGGTAAGGGCTTTGTTGTGATATGCTTTTTTTTAAAATTTTTTCTTCTAATCACTTCAGTGTTCATTGCTTTCATTGAATCACAGGAAAAGGGATTTCAGAATGGTGTCTGCAATTCTGTCGGCAACGAGGTGAGGGACAGAGGTGGACGAGCTATTGTTCTGGGACAATCATCTCCACAGCGAGGAGAACAGGAAAACGCTCCGTCCGTTATCTCCAGGTATCTCAGTAACACAATCATTTCGGTTGGTCTCTTCGCTTGCATGTTATGTTGAGGTCAGACTTTTTAACGTTTCGTATTGTTCAGAATTTTCAGGGATGTGCTTGGATTTCTGAGGATGAAAGAACATGTTCAGTACTGAAAACGAACCTCAGACAAGACAAACATTAAGTCTGATTTAGGTTGCTGCTGGTCTTTCAAGGATGTCTTCCACCTCTTTCTTTTCCGTTATTTCACAGGTCACTTTCCTGACATCTTACACTGTCCTGCTCTCCACTCTGTCCGTGACCCTGACAAGTCTAGTAATTATCCACTTTGTGAACATTTGCTTTGCGTTGGACCCTTTGGTAAGCCCTTTATAGGCGTCATTTTGTTTAATCCTCACAACAGTCCACAGGGGTTGATATTATTATCCCTGAGGACACTGGAGTTCAGCAAGGCCACATGCCTTGTTCAAAGTCACACCATCTTCAGGTGGCAAAGCTGCTATAAAAATCTTTTTAGTCTGACCCAAACTCTAAGGCATATCTAAAGTTAACTGGGACTTAAGAATCATAGATTAAGTTGTCCAGAAATCATGACAGAACATGGTTGTAAGAAAGAAAAGCAGACGGAGACAGTTTATAGTTTGTGATCTTTCCTTTGAGACATATTTCACTGCATAGGACCATCCCAGAGAAAATGAAGAATCTAGCAAAGTTCATCCTCAGCTACTGTATTGCCTTTTATTGTCTCATCTACTTATATTTCCATGACAACCAGTGACCTCATGCTGCCCTGTTCCTCTTATGTCACCACGGATTATGCTCAATAAACTCTTTATCCCTAAAGTGTGATGTAAGTCTTTATCTCTTTGCCCTTTTGAAAGCAGATATTAAATTATCATAGGTGTTAATTTGAATGAATTAATTTCAGAGGGAGGTTTTTTTTTTTTTTTCTCTCTCTCTTACTGTGACAGATGGTGAGAGACGCATTGTGGGACCGGGCTGTGTCACTAGCTTTTTAAGTCACCCTTCTGCGTGATGGGTGCCAGGGCCCAGGCTTTGCCTCACTCACTGTGCACAACACGCTTCTTGGTCAGTTCCGTTCTGTCCTTGGTTAACCACCATCACTGTGATCTAATGCGTGTACTTCCGACTTTCACAGGTGCGATGGAAATACTTTACTGGGTAGCATTTAAATTAATGAAAAATTACTGAATTCCTCCTTCTTCAGGAGACGCCAATCTAATGAAGATTAGTTTTAAAAATTGAAGTGTTCGAATGTGTTTGGCTTTGGTTTATTTTGAATTTATTGCTTGTAGTATCTTGAGATTTATAGATGGAATAACTTTTACAAACCAAAATACTATTTTCCATGTATGTATGTGTCTAACTATATATGACCCAAGATATATATTTTCATCATTGATATTTTAAGAAATTAATGACAGAAAGAACCTACTCACTAGCAAACTGCTTATGTTCTAATTAGGTATCGGTGAAATTAATGATATGAGCCAGGCTTTCTCAATAAAGGATGCCTTGCTAGGTGAAGAGGTTAATGTGGCTTCAACTTTTTCACAGTGATAATCTAGTTGTTTCTATATTTACTAGTACAAAAAGGAAAAGAAAGGAAATCTCTAATTTATATTTTAAAGATATGGCAATTGTATTTTGTGCCAATGAAGGGAAATGAATACTATCTGATTGAAGGAAGGTTTGATCCCTCAGAGTAAGTCTTGAAAAGAGATAATGTTATTTAAAAACATGAACAAAGAGCACAAATCAAAACCTGCCTCTGTAGCTGTATTTATGATTAAGTAATGTGCAAGCATGTCACACCTAAGCCTAAGGAAATGCTGAAGCCTCACAATGTAAGTAAGCTATCACCCTTCTCAATCTATCAGATCTAGTACCTAATTCCACATCAGTTATAGTAGATTAAAACATTGTCTGTGACAGACAATGTCACACAATCAATGAATCTGAGTCTGAAAAGAAAATTCAAGGTTTGTTTTTAAGATTTACATGGAGGGAAACAATACTTTTTGGCATTTGGTGCAGGGAAAATGTGATTAGGCTTTTTCCTCTAGAAATTCGGCAATATTGAACTTCTGCAATATGTCCTTATAGGAGACATGCACAAATCTGAGAGACCCCCGGGCTCAGGCCTGCAGTCTTATTTCACAAGCAAGGCCAGCGCAGGACCTGTGTCCAGAGCCCAAGCTGGCCACACCCGGGAGCTGTGTTAGTGGTGTCTGCAACTAGCCAGAAACAGCAAGGTCATACAAAGCTGGAGAAGGAAAAGTGGAAAGGTGCTGGTGGGTGACACAGGAGACAGATCAACTGGAGGCTGAGCAGAAGGAAGGCAATCTAGGACTTCAGTCTCAGCAGGGGCAAGTTGTCAGAGTTCTGGAGCTGGGAAGTCCGAGGGCAAGGCAGCAGCAGATTCCACGTCTGGTGAGGGCTGCTCTCCGCCTTTGAGATGCGCTTTATTATTGCACTTCAGGATGAAGGAA
The DNA here is from genome assembly GCA_004026905.1 of Hystrix cristata. Taxonomy (NCBI): domain Eukaryota; kingdom Metazoa; phylum Chordata; class Mammalia; order Rodentia; family Hystricidae; genus Hystrix; species Hystrix cristata. The sequence continues at coordinate 120,998 of PVJO010000614.1, read as the reverse complement.
GAAGGCAAGGAAAAATCAAATGCTGTTTTCTCACATGGCTGAAATCGGGAAGGGATGAGGGGGACAAGGAAGCTCTCTGAAGTCACATTTATTAGAGAATTAATAGCATTCCCGGGGGCAGTATTCTCATGGCTTTAACACCTCCCTAGAGGCCTCACATTTAATACTACCACCTTTGGCTTTAAATTGCAATGTATGGATCTTGAAGGTCCATGTACCTTCAAACCAAAGCAAGGTGTAAAACTGATATTTTCTCCACTCCACACAGAGGTAGCCTGGAATTAATTTGGAAATTGTTGGTAGCTGTAAAGGAATAGAAGCAGTAAGCTATTTAAGGACCAATGCAGCAGAAATTAGGAAAGAAATAATATATGCGGGCTGGAAATGACACGTGACCCAGTTGCAATTTACTGGACAGTGGTTCTGTGTGATGTGTGATGAGAAGGTTTTTTTTTTTGTTTTGTTTTGTTTTTTGTATTGTTTATTTGGTTGGGTTGTTTTTTGGGTTTTTTTGTTGTTCTTTTGAGGGGGGGTTGGTGGTACTGGAGACGGAACACAGGATGTCTTGAATACTGAACAAGTGCTCTACCACCAAGCTACACTCCAGCCTCCTCCTCTTTTAAATATTATTTTGAGACAGAATCTTTCTAAATTGCACAATTTTGCTCTGAACTTGTGATTCTGCCTCCTCAGCCAACCAAGTGGCCAGGTTTACAGGTGTGCAACACCACACTTGGCAACAAAGATTCTTTTGAAGACCAGAACCCTCTGCACCCCGTCTGCCTCTGTCAGTGGTAGGGAGTGGTAGGATAAAGTTAGTTTTTCCACAGCATGAAGCAGAGACACACTGCTGATCCTCATCCACTTCTAGTGACCAAGAAGTTCCAAGTTGCCTTTAGTTTAGCTACTTCAGAGACCTGCCAATCAGGGCATCATTTAGGAAATAAATATTATATCACTCAGCAATTTGTGTTGACATTATATTTTCTCTCTGATAGATCAGGTCTAAATATTATAAACATCGTTAGATAAGAAAAAGTATATATAACCTCTTCAAAGGTGACATTTCTTTCTCTTTTGCAGATCAGGAAGATTTAAAAGTAAGTGCCTCCCTGCAGCTAGATGCTATTATTCTTATTGTGAGATTTCCCTTATGGCTATATGCTGAGATCCAAATGAGTGAAAATGAATAAACATATAAATATATATTGCACATTAGCCACACGTTCACCTCTAAATGTTGATTCTAAGTTTATTGAACTGATTAAATGCAGAGACTTCTCATCTATTTTCATTTCTCTTCTGAAAGTAAGATAGCAACTTCCCCATTTCAGCTTACTTGCCGATTTAGAATTGTCTCTTCTGATTCCTTTTGCAGTTAAGGAACAATATCAATGTGAAAGGACCACACTTTGCTCAGACACTAAGCCACCCGTGAGTGTCAGAAGGGATGCTCATCTCTCTGTCCTATATCTGGGAGGGCCATACATGGTCTTGTAACATGGTCCCCCTTGGTCTTTGGCTCCAGGGATTCTGTCCCTGTAAGCTTAGAGCCAGAAGGCAGAGGAGGCCCGAAAACACGAACACAGACAGGCCGTGCTGTGTGCCTTCAGCCCCGATCGCCAAACAGAGAAGCCTTCCCTTGCCAAAGGAAGTGAAGACAGGACAGCTCTCGCCTATCATTTCCGGAAGGCAAATGCATTTCCTTCTGTGGAACTAAAACACTTATGAAGGAGTTTCTCCCACAAAGGAAAAAGGACTCAATTCACAAAGAAAATTTGAGCATAAACACAAATCTGCTACTTATTAGCAGTTTTTCTTTGCAAAATTTTTTACGTTTTAGGCTTTGATATTGTCATAAGAAAAATGAAATTAATTCCTACCTCACAGAATTTGTCTAAGAATGTAATTGACAAGCATTCATGCAATGAAGGCATGAAATAAATGGCAGAAAACACTGTGCTCACTAATCAGAAAAGTAATCTCTTCAAGCCTGAGTTGCTTGTCAGTAAAATAGGTGTAATGTATCTATTTCATAGAACTGTAGGACTGTACATCAGGACAGTTACATCAGAGAGTATGTTTGATAGGAAGATGCCTGGAACTCAACAAGACTTGTTCTTAGCCAAAGAACAGACAGTGCCAAGTCTGTTTTCTGTAACCCCAACCTCCCCTCTTGGTGCTGTGCCCTTTTTGTCAACCTGCAATGTGGGATCTACAGTCCTCCGCAGGACACATTTCAGGGGCAGCCTACATATTCTCCATGTGGCCGCTGTATAGGGTATTTGAGAGCATGTGATATATTGATATATATGTATATGGTACAGTGCACGTGACCTGTATGACATACGAGACGTGATTGAAAGGTACGATGAATGTTTAAACATTCATCATAATAAAAGACACATTGCCATTAACCCCTCTAAAATCCTCCCCTTTGTTCCCAACACACTTACCCCATCATCTGTGCCACTTTCTTCAGCATTTGTAGAAGTCTTCTTTTGCAACTTTACAAGGTGTGATCAAAAACATGGTGAATGCTGTTGCTGCGTGCCATCCGATGGAAAGTCGGTCTCTCAAAAACATCACACTGTGTCCTCATCTGCCTTATTTGCCAGATCTGGCACCATGTGACTTTTGGCTCCTCTCTAAAGTCACAGTGACTGTGTAAGGTAAATGCTTTGAATCAATTCAGGACATTGAGGCAGCCACAACAGAACGATGAAATACACCGTGTATATAAACAGGACATATGATGTGTATATGACATCTATCATATGACACTTAAAATATTTTATAATTAGCAACCAGCTGTTGTTTAAGCTTTGAACATTCCCCCAAAGCCCCATGTGTTAAATACTCAATTGTCAGCTGGCAGCACTATCAGGAGCGGGTGCAACCTTCAGCGCGTGGGCCTAGCAGAAGGAAGTTAGGCTATTGTGGCTGTGACCCTGAAGCTGGCTGGGACTCCAGCTCCCTCCTGGCTGGCTCTCCTTTTGCTTGCTTGATGCTATGAGGAGAACAGGTCTCCTCCAACAAGCTCTCTTGCTATAATGTACGGTGCTACCACAAGACCAAAGCAATAGGGCCGAGTTACTATGCACTGAAGCCTCTGAAACTGTGAGCTAGAAAAAACCTTTTCCCTTGTTAATCTGATTATGTTAGGTGTTTTGTTACAGTAATGAAAAGCTAACATATGACCATAATATGAAATTAAGTGAGTTGTTAATTCCCTCCGTAATTCTTTAGTTATAAACTTTAAGTTTCTGTTCCCTTTTATGATCAGGAAATATGTACAAGAGTCTAGGTATGGTAGCACATAGGTATAATCCCAGCATTCTAGGCAGCTGAGACAGGAGGATCAAAATTCTACCCAAGCCTGGGCAATTTAGAATTTACTGAGACCTTATCTCAAAATAAAAATTACAGAAAGGACTGGAGATGCAGCTCAGTGTGAAGGCCATGGGTCAATCCCCAGGACCACAGGAAAAAAAAGAACAAAAAAGGAAAAGAAAATTTATAGAAGAAACTATTTAGAGGCCATTTAAATAAGTATTATATTGTAATAGGTATATAGAATTATGAAAATTCAGCCATAAAAATATGTAGAAGAAATTTTAGAAATTCTGAAAAGATAATTTTTATGTTCTCTGAAATCCTATGCTCTGGGCCATCATCTATGTCACTTACCCATAAACCAAGCCCTACTGGCATCTGGGCTAAAGATGATATCTCCCAGGTAATTACTTATGCTCAGTTACAGGCTACTGGTACAGAGCCCTAAAGTAATTTCCTGTCTTGGACAGAGTGGAGAAATTCCTGGGGTGAAGACTGAGGAACTATGAATTAGGGCAGCTGGACTCCCTTCCTTTTTATGAAAGGCAGAGTGAAGTTGACAGAACTGGGAAAGGCATATGGAGACAGCTGGATATAGTACCAGTGCCATTTGACTTGAAATCTTTTGTGCAAGGCTATTTGTATTGTGTCTTCCTAAATCTCATTTACTTGTGTTTCAGCAAACACGAAGACAAAAATCCAAGCAGGTGAACTGGCATCTCTGTTTGTCATCAAAATTTGGAGATATATCTCCAAGCAGAAAAAGAGTATTTTTGAAAATGCTTGAAATGTTGTCACAGTGTATTCAGGGTAAAGCTCTGAATGCATTATTTCAGCTCTTGTTGTGTCCACTTTTAGTGAGATGAGGAAAAGCTAAATTCAAACATGTGTAAGCTGTCTTCCATTGTGAAAATAAATTCTTTTCTTCAAGCTTTTTTTTTTTTAATGTGAGAGGTTGTTAGACCAGCTCTAGAGTGGAAAGAAGAGTCTAAATTCTAACAGGGCAGGGCACTAGATTTTACACTGTAACTGCTTAATTCATTGTCAAAAAATTAAGTTAACAGAAAAGATAACAGAAATCCAGCACATCAGCATTTCTAAAATAGAAATGATGTTAACTAACAGCTATTGTGTATTCATTATGTGCTAGGGAATGTTCCAAGCACCTGACCATACATTTACTCATTTTAAACTTTTCACAAACTGATAAAATACTACATCACAGGAAGGTGGTGTATATTTCTTAGAAGTTATCCTGCAACTAATACGGCCCTTTTAGCTCATGGTAAGAGTGTGCTTTTGATAGAGGATTTCAGAAATTCCTGGATTTGAATTCGGATGCCCATTTCTACACATCATTCCGCAATAATCCTCCCCACTTCTTTATGACATAAGTAAAGGAAACCCAGGAGAAGCCATGGACTTGCCCACTGATTTTTAATCCATAATGGGCAGAAGGGAACCACACGAGGGCTATAAAGCACCTTTTCTCATCTGCCCTGAGTGCCTCTTAGAAAAACAAAGTTCCTTTCATTCTTTGATGGACTTGCCTTTTGCTATGTCTGAATTGCCTGGAGAAGACAAATATCCCTTCAGACTTTTCTCACTGCCTCCTCTCTCACGCCTGGAAAAACACGAAGTGATTGGAAGCAGCTTCTGCTCTTAGGGAATTCTGCATTTTGTCCTTCAAGCTTGAGGCCTGCAAGGTTAGTCCACTTGTCACCAAACTGGATGAAAGATTTAAAAGAAAAGTTTCCTGTGTACTGATAATTACTCTAACCCTGTCTCTGGAGCAGAATAGAATTAATTTTCCAGTATCTGAAACCTTTTTTTTTTATTCATTTATTTATTTTATTTTCAAAGCTATACTTCCAAAAACTAATGGTAGCACTGTTGCTTTTTTCTCTATCAGAGACCACCAGAGAGTCTCAAGTCCAGTAGTGAGCTCCCCTGGCTGACTTCACCTGCCTATTCCGGTGACTCGTTCCTACTACAACCAATGGAGGATATTTGATGGCTAGTAGTACAATTTGCGATGATATTAAGATTGTCTGTTTCTTCTTTATGCTCTTACAAGCTACTATGATTCAGTATGACTTGCCATTAGCAACTTCGATATGTAATAGAAACTCAAACGTGGTGTGGTCATGGGGGAACCCTTCAGAAGCATAACCATTCTCCCCTCTCTTCAAAGGCGTATCAAACCCAAAGACCTTTTGCCTCCTCGTCTCAGCAATGGCACTGTTTGCTCTCAAGATGAACCAAGTTTCTATGGCGAGAATAACATCATGAGTTATTTGGATACTAAAGAATGCATTTTGGGGGAGAAAATTAAAGGCAATGATTTAAAATATCCCCTAATTTGTCGCCATCTCGCTGAAAAGCCACAGTACACCTGGCATTATCCCACTTTGGGATAGTGGTCGCTTGACTCCTTCTAATGTACATGAAGCCAAGCATAAGAACAGCATTATTCATAAGAAATAAAAGTCATAGTTTGGACACCAAACAGTATAAGTCCAGATTCAAGTTTAGCAAGAAGTTTTCTAACATGTCCATGTGCTCCCCAATTCAGCTTTGCTGGATTTGGATTGCTGGACAAAGGAAGTCCCTTCCAACGAGAAGCTGCATGTTGAGCTAGTCCAGCTACTAAGTGAGCAGCCCCCAATTCCAGGGCAGGTCAGAAGTAAGCAAACCTAAGTGTCAGTTGTAAGTGACCACACAATTGTACATGTTTTTTGCATATAGGGGACTTGCCCCCACATTAAGTCCTTCGGGGTCTGTTTTAAAATGACTTATCATTCAACTTATTTGTACCTCATCCGCTGACATTCTCACTGAAGTTACCAGCATCTTTGCCTTGACTACAGTAGTTGCTTTTCAATTGGTCACTCTGCTTTTGCTTGGAGACCATCTTCATGGCCTCAATTAATTGTCCTCATCACCTGCTGATTCGATCCCCTTATTCCCTTCTCCATAGCAATCAGCATAGATTTTAAAAATGAGATCACAGCACATCGTTCCCTTGTAACAGTGCAATGACTTCTCATTAGGCTTAGAATAAAATTCTGCATTATCTATAGGAAGATCAGGGTTCATGTGATCCACAATCACAGGTCAACTTGAGCAGATTAAGAAATGCCTATCCCATGAGTAAAGCACACTTCAAGGTGGATCTACATGGCATGGTGTTTACAGAGATGATTGGCATGGGTCCAGCAAAGTGAGGGAGACAGACCCAACAAAATTTTGGCTGGCATCATCCAATAAGCTTACAGCCTGAATATAATAAAAGAGAAAGAAGGAAGAAGTTAGCGCACATTTTTTTGGAAATTCCATTCTGCCCAAGCAAGTGCATCTTTTGCTTCTGCTATTAGCATCAGATGCCAGTTTCTTCATCCTTCCAATGTAGACTCACACCAGTAAATCTCTGGGAAGGCTCCAGACCTTCAACCTTCAATTGGTGCTGCATCCTTGCTCCCTCACCTTCTGTAGCTTCCAGCTTCTTGGCCTGAGCAGCTGCTGGATCCTCCGACTTTCCAGCATGTGGATGGTTCTGGTGGACTCTTTCGGTTCTGAGCCTGGAAGCCCCCCTCATAAAGCCCTTTGCATAAGTATACATATATTTTCCATGAATTCTATCTCATCCCTCTTTCTGACTAGGTATCTTTCCAGTTCCTTACCAATTAGGTTGTAGTCGCTGTTGTCTTCCTCTGTCTTTGATTACCCAAATCTTAATTTTAAAAGATAGTGGTTGCTTTTGTTATATTTCTCCCTGTTGTACGTAGCTATTTCTTCTCAGCAAAAATGCCATCGGTGGAGCAAAGCCCTCTCTGACCAAATGTAGTTGCACTCCCAGCCCTTCCTCGTTGTGATACTTATGATTCTCTAAAATTATCATGTTCAGTTTTTTCTTTACACAGTTTGTCTTCACCTTTCACTGGTACTAAAAATATATAGTTCCTTAAACATGGACTAAATTTAATTTATTTATAGATGTAGCCTACAGTATCAGGGCTTAGTAAATATTCAAAGAACGTTTAAGTAATTTCTTTGGCATAAGTATTTGGAATATGAATTTATAGTGGTTTTAGAACACAATTTAAAGTGAACGACACAGGGGCTGGGGATTTAGCGCAGAGGTTAAAGTGCTTGCCTTGCAAGCACAGGGCCCTGGGTTTGATCCCCAGCACCAAAAATAAATAAATAAATAAATAAAAATAAAGTGAATGACACAGCTCTTTCAAGAGATGGAGTTTGTATGCCCCTTCTTATATCTAGACTATGTTGCTATTTAGGTCCTCAGAAACTAGCTATTTCCAGTTTCTATTTTTTGGGATGTTTGCTTTTGGATACTAACCACCACAATAAGGAGAAAAACCAACTGCTCCATCCTGAGGATGTTGTAAGATTGTTGACCCAGCCAAGGCTGCAGTCCTAGTCACCAGCCAACATCTACCTCTGAACAGCTGAGTTGAACTTTCAGGTCAGAATTCAGTGATTTGTTTTTTGTTGTTGGGTTTTTTTTTTTTTTTTCCTAAAACAGGAGCTAGAAAGTAAATATTTTCCTTATGGTATGTACTATACCGTCTTTGTTATATTACTCAATTCTCTTGTTGTGCAGCTGTACTTAAGCGAGTTTTTACGATAACACATAATCAGATGAGCAAGAACATATTCCAATAAAACTTTATTCAATAAACAGATGTTCAGCTAGATTTAGCCATAGAGTCTCTAATTTGTCAGTGTATGCGTTAGACCATTTTAACCCATTAATGATTTTGTTCACAGCCTTCCAGTTAATCCAGTTGATCACACATAGAACGGACATGAACTGTCACAGTAAGCCTTGCCCAAATTACAGACTTGTAAACAAAACAAATGCTTCCCATTCTATTAAGATGCTAGGTTGGCGATAACTTCTTATGCATAAAAAGACAACTGGAACAGAGTTAAAACCAATCTTTTCCAAACATGGGAAAATTAAATATTGGATGCCAGTAAATTTCTCTATATTTAAAAATACTTCCATACATATGTGTTGTAACATCAGGTGAAACTCATTATCATCTGAGTATGTTATGAATAACAATATTTCAACTTAATTTGTAGTATTAACATACATACATGTGGAATATGGCTATAAATCGAGTATGAATGATAATGTACAGTCTGTACTATTTAGCTTCAAATAAAACACTAAAGCCATTCAAAGTGAAGTAGTAACAAGACAGTTTTAGCTATTGTAAAGTTGTATTCATTTTTTTCCTGAAAATATACCTGCATAAAAACTCTTGCCTATGGAAAAAGAGAAACAATATGCTCATTTATAGTCCAATGTAGAGAAATCGAAATAGTTCTCTAAGAGTTTCAGACCTCAGGCACAATTTTTAGATGAAATACGCATTTATATTAGCAAAGTATATATGGCTTTTGTTAAGCTTATGAATAGGCTAATGTATTTTCATTCATGTGCATACATAAAGTACAATTTTTAGAGAGTTATAGTATGAAATATTTTTCAAATTTTTAGTTTTAGTTTCTCCACATTAAGAGAAATTTAGTTTCATCAACGAATCCGTAGTACTATATTGAGAGTTTATACTTTTATACCTCATTTTCGCACATGACAGAATTCCTGCAGATTTAGTGTGCACACCACTTGCCCACTGTATATAATGTGGTTTTAAAAGATTATTGATGAGTTTTCAATCTTTAAAAATACTTGAAACAATTTTCCTTATAATTGTTCTCCAAAATACATGAAATACTTCCTTCTACCATTTATGTCATTAATGGGGCAAGTGCATTGATATAAATGTTCCAGATATACTTTCTGTCTACCAAGTAGTGACCAATAATAATTGAAGTTATGCCTGACCTTCAGAACTCCTGTCTGGAGTGACTAATGGCAATTACTTTGTCTAGGAAACTGAGAAAGATCAGAAAGAACGCTTAGACAGAAATGCCAGTATAAATGTATTGAATAGTGAGCTTTCTCAACTAAGGTAGAAAGATTGAGGAGTAAAAATAAAGATGGCATTATTTCAAAATATAAGTTTTTCTTTTTTCTTTTTGGCTGGGTGATTAGTAAGAAATGATGCTTTTAATGTCCAGTGTTAAATATTTGATACTACAGTTGCCTTTTAAATTCATGAGCACTGTACAAAAATTTTACTGGACCATCATAAGGGGACGGACATTTCTCAAATTCCTTTCAATGACAATTCAAGCAACATGGGAAATCGTGTCAGGGTAACCTGATATTTTCCTTTTAGTCTGGGTCAAATATGCATTAAACAGACAGTTGAAGCAAAACCATTTGAGATTTCACCTCTTTCAGTTGTCTTTGAGTGTCACCTTCATGGCTGTCTGTGTTGATGCTAGAGGCTTCTGTGGTTAAGGGGAAAGGTGCTAACAGAATGCAGGTTTTCAGAAGTGATTTTCCCTCGCTCGTTCTGCTGCTATTGCTGTTGCTTCTGTGGAGTTGGCAGGTGCCTTTTAGCTCTGTGCTAGCTTAGGGAAACCTGCTCCATAAGCATGTTAATTTTCTTCCCTTAAGACAAAGCTTGCTAATCTCATGAGGTGTTGCAAAATTTAAATCGAAGTGAACAGAAAAATGATTAAGGTGAAAAACAAAAAAATGTTCCACAGAGCTTCTGATGAGTGGGAACACACCTGCCACACGATGGAATTCGACATCCTTTGGCTCATTCCTTCCTGAGGACCCGGAAAAGAAGGGTGTAGCTAGTAGACATCTGGTGTGAACGCCAGCAGGGAAAAATTACCGATTGCTGTGCTACTTGACCTGTGGACTAGATAGGAGTGGTCTAGTCTCATTTTTCGCTTTCCTCTATGGAAATTACTCTTTCAAAAGACATCTTCAGATTAACAAGGCCTGGCCCCTTCTTGTCTGTTTACTTTATGCTTAGATATTCATTTTCCTTTAAGAGGTACACCAACAAGAGTTAGTCAACTGTTCAAGGGTTTTAAATATCCTTCTTTTCATGTTGATCATTCTAAGGAAAATGATGCCGTTGTGTTTATGTGTGCAAGTGGACTAGGGGGTCAACAGTAGACTGCATCCTTTGGGGCCAGTTGAAGGATTTTTGAGCAGAATAAATCCTTCCAGACAAGAAGATGGATTTTGAAAGGTATGCCACCATAATATATTGGAAGTTACAGTTTCAAACCATTACATTTTGGAGCAGTTTGTTATACAGGAACAGATAATGTGTAGCTCATCTCTCTGGCCCAGTAAATCATATCATAGCATAGCTACCTTGTGAAATAAGCATACTTGTGTTTCATTACACATTCTATGCCCAGGTTTTTGTTTTCGCTCCTCAAAATTTGGAGAAGCACTCAACACACTGGACCTCCCACCTCTCTCACTGAGGGTTTTCTTTACTATTTATCTCCAAGACCTTACAACTGACTTCATTATATTTCAACATAAATTTGATCTATTACTGCAATTCTGATACAGATATGAGAGATGTATTAATTGATACATAATAAGAAAAGCCCTCAAATCTTCTCACTATTTGAAAATCAGGGTCATTTCCCCAGAGGGTGGGATGGAAAGACACTGTACTTATTAATGCCTAACTTTGGGGATGACACACAGGTTCCTCTGACCTAAGGAAACCATGTGGTGAGGTTCATCATCAATGAGGTGAGACTGAATAGTTGATGGATAATAGCAGAGGCAGCCACAGTAACAATTCACACCTTAAATTTTGGGTTGACAGGAGATGAAAATTCTAAGCATTATTATATTTCTTTCTTTTTTCATCACCTTTCTTAACATGCTCCCTTTCTCCATCATTCTTTATGGTTTTAATAAGTGCCTTAAGCTATGCTCCTCATTTCTCCTGCATTTTCTATTTGATACTGAACTATATTTCTTCTTGACTTAAGTAGCTACTTATAACTAGTCATTATGAACTATAAAACACATTAAATATTTTGCGTTCCTTTATAGTGTTGGCTTTAACAGATATATACTAACATTTATCTTCTCTAATTTTTCTAGTCATACCCATTTTGCATAACTGAAAATAAAAAGCAAGTCATCATTTTTAATTTAACTCTCTAAATTTCAAATAATACTACAACTAATTATTGGTATAGCAATCCAAATCACATACCAATGCAGGCATGTGTTTCCTTTTATGTTATATAGTTGGAATAATCTATAATAAGCTCATAGAAATTAAACTTACCTCCTAAATGAAGTGTGCTCCTGGCTGAGAGTTTTCCAAATATGAACAAAAAACCTTTTCAAGTAGAATTGGAATAAGCATTTAAATGTATATGTACGAGGACATGAACTGAAGTTTTAAAGATTAAGTAACTTGCCCACAGGCAGGAAACAAAGCACCATTCAAACGTGTTTTAGCTCCAGATTACCAACATCATATAGCACACTGTCTTATCTCCTCCCTTCCTCTATCCATTCCTTTCTTATTTTCTTCCTGCCCTATACGCTTTTCTTCTCTCCTTTAAAAAAAAAAATGTTATTGACTGCAGTAGAGAATTTTGAATAATAAAAATGACAAAAATATTATAAATAGTTACGTAATGCCTCTTAATAGATCACAATATATGAAGTCATTGATATCTGAATGTTAATTGGTTCCTCACATTACCTCTTGTGGGGGGCACAGAAACAATAGCAGATGATTCTGGAATAGGGATCAGATGGAGGTTAGAAAAGTGAATATAAGAATTTGCCAATAAAAATTTCACCTACTTCACATTTATCCTTGACTTCCCTTAGTGCGCATTCTGTCACTGCATAATGATTTTAGCACAACACTGCGTTTTGAAAAATGATTTTGAAAGGGTTAAATATTGCCTTTGCCAGTGAGTGTTTCCTGGGAATTTTAATGAGCCCGAGCTCCTGCAATTCAGCAGATAACAGTCCCTGGGATTGCTGTGTGCACAGAACTGCACAGAGTCGTGTTTTCATGGCGACACAATTCTTGTAGAAATTGCTCTTGGAATGACCCAGCTTCATAGATGACAAGTCCACGAGGTGTTGGAGGAGCTATCGCAATGCTGAACTTCTTGCTGGAGCCATGACCTTTGGATTCTGAAGCCAGCTGAATAGCATGGATAACAATAACTGAGGGAAGACTCTTGTCAGCTCCCATCAGATGGTTTCCTGGGAAGAGAAGTGTCCCAGGGCGATGGCAGAACTCTCCTCATCATGCCAGCACCACCGCTGCCCTTAGAGCACCTGAGTGTGTAGGGCAAGGGTTTGCTGTAGCATGTGGTTTGTGTGGAGCAATGCCCAGAGTAATTAACTCTGCACGCTCTGGCTGACTACGACTGCGCTCAAGTGGAGTGATGGGATGTACAGTCCTGAAGGATACAGTTGTTTGGCTTCTTTATTATAAACAAGATGGAGAAGTAATAGTTTTTCCTACATGGTATTGTGTGCTTCCAATCAGGAAATGAATTTTTATGTGTTGGATCTCTTATGAATTCTGTGTGATTTTTGTCCCAGGAGTGTAAGAAAACTGCTCTTTTTATACTACTAAGTGATGCAATGTGTAGCCTAAACAGATGGAAACAGCTTGACTTTAGCAGAAGTGTTAGAATATGCAGCTTAAGTGTAGAAATCCACAAGGTAAAACTAGCAGAAATTTTAGCATATAAAAGACCTTTCCAGTTTACCTCCACAAGATGATTGTACGGTTGCGGCATTATGGGCATTATGTGTTAATTTTCAAAATAATTTTTCAATGAAATTAGTAGAGAATGTTAGATATTTATACGTTAAGAAAATAATTTTAAACACAAAAATAACTTAAAAGGTAATCAGTACAAAGTGCTACTTTAACGTTAACTATCATTTTTATTAACATTAGTTAAATATTTCTTTACCCAGGCCAAAATGATTGCACATTAAGTACTCTGTCAATAGATACCAGGAATATTTCAGTATGACATAACCTGATGGGCTTTTTCCACAAAATAAAAATCCTAAAATAATTGCTGAATAATCATTTCTAGTGTTTACAGTTAGGTCCTGTATGTTATTATTTCCCATTTATCTCTCATGTTTTTCTTATTAACAAAATTCTAGAAAATATAAAACACCTATGAATTCTTACATGCAGTTTTAGAATGCTTTTGTTGCAATGTATACATATTTGAAAATGAGTGTCAGCAGTATCCAAGAGGTTGGCTAAGATAATGGTCTGCAGTTGTGAGCTTTAACTTCAAACCTTGCCTGGCTATTCAGTACCTCTTTCCAGCCCTTATCCATCCTGCTCTTTTTGTTGGCTTATTTCCTTTCTAATTCTCACATCAAACTTTAAGCCTGTCTCAATAATTTATGTCCATAAATAAGATATCCGAGAAAATGAAATGTTTTGCAGCATTAGTAATTTAATATACTGCCCTCCACAGGGTTATTTATGTTTTTAAAAATGTGGAGAAAGAAGAAATGTTTGACCTTTGTTAATCACCACCATCAGTGACAGGTCAATGGAGGTCCTTCCTAAATGTTTCAACACACTCAAATTGGTAAATATTTCACCTGTGGCTAAGTAAGGGTAGCCCTTGTACCAACCCTGTTACCTGAGTGCTAAGTCAGTACATTTCAATAAAATATTGTATTCTTTAAATCCGCTTATTCTTTTAACAAACTGGTTTGAAATCACCTTTTCAGAACCTTACCTTGCAACTGGAAAATCGTTGTTTAAACCAATGAAACTCTGTCTTATTTCAGAATTCCACAGAACTTGACTAAGTTGTTAGCTATACTTTTGACATTGTGTGAGTATTCTGATTCATAATTTAACAGTGCAGTGCCAAAAAGTGGGTGGGTGTTTGTAAAAAAAAAAATCATAATTATTCTTTTCATCTGTTTGGACACTTTCTTTCACGTGAATAATTCTCATTCAATTAAAGAATAATAAAATTTCATATAGTAAATTTAGCAAAAACCGTCATCTTCAAAGAATTTCTCTCTTATAATTGTTAATGATCAATTCAGAGACGAAGGATAAATGGTAGGGTGGGATGGTAGTGGGTAGGCCAGCTCTAAGTAGTTTAATCCTATAAAATAAGATTTAAATCACAAATTATTTAAATCTTTCATTTTTACTGCTTTGCACACCGAGCCAATAATTTACCACAATACTATTAAAATGTCACGGTCCTATACTTCATTATGTTAACTTACCAATAAGGGTGTTCCACACTGCAGGAGTCAATAGACTCCACACTGAGTCTACTGTAACCTAACTGCCCCATCCCCACCCTCACCACGTTCAATGCGCTTCTGATATCCACTATGGTCTGGGCACACATGGACATGAATTCCTTAAATTACCCTACAGAAAAAAACTCCAAACCATCCTCTAATGATTCCTTTGGTTTGGAACTAGGTTTTCAAGAATGGAAATGACAGAAACAGCCAAGTTTTACAACTTGTATCACTAACTCAAAATCCCAGACCCGGATTGTAACTCCTTCTGAAAATAAACTTGTATCCCTTTTTATCATCTAACCAACAAGCAGCTTTCCTCTTCGTTTGTTTCTATAAACTTCTCCTACCCCACTAACAATGGATCAGAGAGGCAGGCTTGAACTTGTAGCTTCTGACCTCCTCTCAATTTGGCTGTGCAATGAACATTATCTTTTTGTAAAACTCTTGGCTTCTATCTGCATCACGTGGAGATCCTTTGTTCAATAACATAATTCTGATCCGGATTCTGTGTAATTTTCTTATGCCTGTAGTCCTTCTTGAGAACAAAGTAATAATAGAGCAAGTACATGTAAAGACTGTGAGTTCTGATCCTCAGAGTAAAGGATACCGGGGTGTTAGGAATGTAAGAGGAAGCCATCATCAGAAGGGGTGGGTGAGGCTGGAGTGCTGTCCAGTGTCTCCTGTATTGCAGAAGGGCAGCTCAGCTAAGACACAAAAAGAGATGGTGGGTTGTTTTAACTTATTTTTTTGACTTTTTGCTTTAAAAATGCAATGGATTTCGGTATTATTTAGAGGAGTATGTCAAATTATTTTTGGTCTAAAAAGAAAGATAGAATGTAAAAGATCTCCTAACAATTGTATGTTGTTTGAAGTTAACATAATTTCATTCATTCTGTGTTAGAAATTTTTGACCATAATTTTGGGTTATTTGGGAACTCTTCTCAATTTCTCATGCTCATAGATTGAGATGTATCTTTATCTAAAATGCCAATGAAATCTTTATCATCGAGTACATTGATACGGATTCACAAAACACTTTTTAAATGAGAGTTCTGTGCTTTTTCCAGGCGTCAGTGCATTCGTATACAGAATGGCCTTCACCTAAAACAAAATTGCAAACGAAAAGTGAAATTTTCATTTACTATAATATTTTTAACAACTCTCAAACCACAGGGGTTAAAATAAATATTTTGAATTTCGAGACCAAAAATTCTGATGATTTAAAATATAACAATTCCATGGTCTGGGTACACGTGTATAGGTAATATTATTTTTAACTTCCACTAAGCTATTTCACACAGTTCAAAAAATGGTGTTTTATGTATCTATATATTTTTGTTTACAAATTATATCCATTTCTTCTTTAATGACTGCCACCAGCGAAAGATCCAGAATGAGCTACTGTATCAACACATTTCAATGCAATTTCTCCTCCTAGGGTATTCTGAAGAAATGTGTTACCAAGACCTACACATTACTTCTCATTGGCTGATATATTCTATGTTATAGAGCTATATTTCATTTTACTGCTTTCCCTATAGAGCAAATCCAATCTTAGAAAGTTGTAGTATAGTACAAACTAATAGTACAATGCTTTTTGCCAGTTTCAGGGGAAGAAATTTGGGTAACACCACTACAACACCCAATATATGTTACACATTTTTTTCTGAATAGATTTTTTTAAAATTCGGAATGTCTTCTTAATAAATCATAGAGTTTCTAATAAATGTTGTCAATGTATACTTATTTTATCTTTTGATAAAACATAAATCATGTACTTTTTGTTTGTTAGAGAGGTTGTAGCATTCTGCTGGCACAATAATCTCTTACATCTTTCATTAAAGGGTGAGTTTACCAATATAGATTCTAAGTGGCTGAATTTTATCTAGCAAACTTCCTCTCATGTATACATAGATTTCAAAAGTGCCTAATATAATGTAAGAGAATTTGGGTAAGTGTTCAAAAATCATATTTAGAAAAGCATTCCACTTCTGAGAAACTAATCTTTAGAGTTTCTTAAGTGCACAAGAACTCAAAATTTTAAACAAATCAGAATATTAGATTTACATAAGAATTGATCATTTTATCATCATAATCTGCCTTAAAAAATCTATTATGTACATAATTAACTTACATCCAGCATAAGCTAGAATAACAATAGTTGGCCGCAGATTCATTTTCTTTTGCATTGGACATAAAAATCTTAGTACAAACTTTTCCCCCATAAATACCTTCAGCTTGCTTTGGCATTTATGCAGCACCAGGAGACCATTATCCAGTGACACATTCTATCCCACTGACATTATCACTCAAAGATTGTCGATTTCATTTCCAGGAAGGTCCCAGAGAGTCACAGACAAGTTACAATCAATCACACAACCACAATTACTAGCTGAGACATTACTCTCAAAGAGTGAGGAGAACCCGTGTGTACGAATGCATATTTAAATTTTGCATTTTAGCCACTAAAGAACTGATGAATTATAGTATCTTTTCACGGTAACAGTATTTTTATGTTAAATCCATATCCACTTTTAATATGTGTATATATGAATTTCAATGCTTTTCTGAGTCAATGTGGTTACAGAATCAGGCCAGATGTTCACAGATAGGATGCAGTTATTTTATAGGTCAGGTCATGTATGAGTGGAAATTAGTGGGGAACTTTGAGGTTAGTCAAGTGAAGCTAGATAGAGATTACAGTAGATTTAGGTTAAAAAGTTGAGCAGAATGCAGGTTGGATTTGAAGCAAGTGGCAGATATCCAGGAGGTAAGTGAAATCACTTCCAAAATCACATCATTCTGAAACACAGTGGGAGACCAAGGAAAGACTCATGAGACCGAGTCCTTGGGTGTGATTACCTTCCAACAGAGATGGTCTGGCCCTCTAGAGAATTTCTCAAGAAAGGATTTCCCTGGGCATTGTGAGGATTTCTTACAGAATAGGCATACACTCATTCAGTGGATCTCTCTTTCTCTCATTATAAAATAGCCATGATTCTATGTGTCTGTTAAAGTCTTTGGGGAGCCTAGAAGCCAGCTTTCTTTTACCCTCAGGTACTTGATTTCCATATGGATGTTGGAACTGTGGCTTATGACATAATGTGGAATTTCACTGGGTGGTGTAGGCCTTGTGAGGACAGAACCAGCTGATGGGGCCCCTCCGCTTAACCTCTCATTGTAGTGAGGAGGAGGATTGGAGTTTGCTAAATCTTCTAACTCCAGGTGCCTCACACATTGTGCCAGCAAGGAAACCAGGGTTCAGGAAGTAAGAGTTTAAGCCATGTTTGAATTTATTAATGAGCTGTTCCTACAGATCTGGGCTCTTCATCTTCCAACCAGTGACTTTTCTACCTTATCAAATGACCTCTCCATGTAGCCTTTCTTACTCAACCCAGGACAGAAGCATGGCTAAAATTAAGACACTCAGATAGGTTTTATGGAATTCAATTACGAAAGCATTTTCTGGAAAATAGTTATCTTTCCCTTTGGAATATAAATAGAAAGCTATCAGCTTGGTTAGCTGAATAAAGAAATTAAATTATCACAAAGTCTTCCCACTGATATCCACATAATTGTGGAAAGAGCTCAAAATACCAGGCCATATTGTTATGTTCCACATTATTTTTAAGTTTGAGTGAACTCTTTACGTCCTTTAAAATACTCTTTACTTTAATCCTCCTTTAAAGGGCCCCTAAAGAAACTGGAAACACTTCCTAGAGTTAATAAAATAAACCAATAAAATAAGCACAGGGCATACATATATAAAATGAATAACACTGAGGTATTAAAGATCTTGAAGAACTTGCTTATATTTTCAGAAATTCGGTTTCTTCTTGTATAAAATATAGAAGAAGGGGGAAACAGAATACTGTACTGGTTAAGTCAAAGATGCCAGTACTAGGTTTCCTGATATAAATCCCGGCTATGACTCTTAGTGAGTGTGCATCTCTTAATAACATTACTGTGCACTGGCTCTTTTACATGTAAAATGGGGCTAAATGTGGAACTTAGATTGTAGAGATAGTCTGAACATAAAATAAGTTAATATATGAAAAGCTTTTAGAACTGTGATTGGCCCGTACTAAGTACTTCACTAGATTTAGATGTTATTATTGTAGTTAACTATTATATACATTCTGGATCCACAATTTGATACGTTTATAATATGTTCTGTGTGACAATTTTTCTTTGAAATTTTGAATTTTATAACTAGAGGGTGTTATTTTTACATTTTAGAGGCAGAAAAGTTAATTTATTCAGGATTTCTATAACTAGTGATCATCGCATGCTACAGACCATAAATGTATGTAATTAAATCAGTGATTCCCAACTGCCCAGTGTGGTTGGATAGTTGTGTTACCTAATATGCTTCCCTTCTAACATTGTGTCTCTGTACAGAGATGCTCAAAGATAAACGATGGGACCCTAGTCTCCTCAGGAAGGTGGGGCTCGGAGATGATTCTGATACATCTCTCTACCAATCAAATGGGAATCATACCAACTTTAATTGAGAGTCACTGCTCCAGATCTATTTGTAAAACCAAATGTAAACAGAATATATCCCAGCTATCTTACCAATTAGCTAGTTGAAGAAAAACATACAATGAAGAAATGTGGTACTTCTTTCCTTTTATCAAAATTGTTGAGGATGCATGGAAAAAGCATGATTAACATTAGGCATCTGATGTGGAATAGTGACGATGAGTTATAACATCCCTGAAAAACCGCCCGTTGTGTCAGACAAATGATCACAGCATAACCTCCCTTCAAACATGCACAGTATCTCTTACAACAACACTTCTTGGTTTGTTATTAATTTCCTTACATACCTATTCTGACCTTCCCAATGCTTTATCCCAATATCTTAAGTCTTTTTTCTTTTATTTCATAATTTTCTGGGTAGCTGGTTAGCACAACTGTTGCTAGGGCATCTACATGGAACCAGACATTTCAGTAAGCACTAGGAACATATAATTGTAAAAAGACACCACATCTCCCTTAAAAACATACACTCTTACTTGGATGACAGGAAAAAATAGCAGGCAATTGTATTAAATGCTAGGTTGGTGGCAACTATTGCTGTAAACAGAAACTGGAAAATGAGTCACAAATGCCTTATGGGAACATTGACACATATTCTGAAACCCAAAATCTCGGGTGAGGGAAGCATGTTCTAAATAGAGGTAACAAGTAAGGCAGACTCTCAAAACAAAGTAATGAATGTAATTGCGAGACTACCCAGTGATCTGCTCTTATTGGAGTGCAGAATATGGAGGGAGGAAGACTGGACAGACAAGATCATGAAGGGCTCTAGATTCCATGATAACGAGTTTATAAAATATCCCAAACACTGGGGAGTTTAATAGGGTGATGGACATAATCAGATTTGGATTTTAGAAGTATGACTCTGATTTCAATAGTGATATTGAAAGACCAGGCTGTAGATAGTGGCATCTGTTCAGAATGTATTATATTCTGTACAGAAATCAATAAGTGATGGTCTAAAGTTTTAGTAGTGGAGATGAATGAATGAAACTCAGAAATATTAAGAAAGTAATATTAATAGGATTTAAGGGAGAAATAAATCAATTAGGATACTCTTACTTGGACTACTGAATAGAAGCTGGGCCACTACTGATACGGTGGACTCAGGAAATAGGACTGATTTGTGGTGAAAGATGAATGCACAGCTTTGGGAATGTTGTAAGGTACTTCCAAGCTACTGAAGAGAACTAAATACGCAGGTAAGAAACAAAGAAGAAAATTCTGAGCCATGCAGGATGATGCACACCTGTGATCCCAGCACTCTGAGAAGATGAAGCAGGAAGGTCACCAGTTTGAGCTCAGTCCAGGTAATTTAGGAACTCAGTGAGACTTTGTCTGAAAATTGAAATACAAAAGGGGCTCAGAACGTAGTTCAATGCAAAGATCTTGGGTTCACGCTCCAGTGCAGAAGAAAAAAAGGAAGAAAAATAGAAAAAAAAAAAAAAAAAACGGAAAGAAAGAAAGGGAAGTTCTGGGAGGGAAGCATAGATTTGGGAGTTACCGGGATACAGGTGGTAATTAAAGCATCACAGTGGATGAGATCAGTCCTGAGAAATGTGGCCCTTTAGGGAATAAGCAGGGGAGGATTCTGTGAAAAATAGTAAGAGAGAGCAGACAAAAAGACAGCATGTGGGAGAAAAGAATCATAGACTCATAGTCCCAGAGGGGACAGAGATTCTATTTGTCAGGAAACATGATGTGTCCCATCTTTCCTCTGCTGGCACACCACAATAAACACAGACTTCTGTGATCACAAAAGGTGTGGAGATTTCCCCTCACCAGCAAGCCAGCAATTCTGTAGCAGACACCACTGGGTGTCCTCAAATTCAGTGCCGTTCTGACACCACCCGTAGATGACATCAGATTCCCTGAGCGGAGAGTTCAGTTCCTAAGACGGCCTTTGAAACCAGTCGCCACTCGGTGCCTCTGGAAGTTCTGACCAGCTGGCTACAAACTGAGGTTCTTTTAAGCACTTCCTCAGGATGCATTAATTTGCTCTTGGCACTCAGAACTCAGGGACACAGTTACTGGATTTTTATAAAGGATTTTAGGTTAGAAATGAGGAGACGCACAGGGTGAGGTATAAGAGCAGAGGCGCCGACCTTCTGTGGCCTCTTGAGGCACACCACCCTGCAGGAAGCTGCATGTGTCCATGCGGAAGCTTTCCAAACCTTGTCCTTTTGGGTTCTCACGGGAGTGAGTTATAATCCAGGAACTGCAGACACACACACACACACACACACACACACACACACACTGTCATTATGCCTCACATCAAATACTTGATCATTAGACTCAGCATCATGATTCGGTGTTGTCTTAGCAATAGCAGTTTCAATAAATATTGTTGAGAAGCCAGTTTGCAGAGCTGGAGCAGTTAATGGGAGATAAGAACGTTAAACATTGATTTCAGGAAAAGTTTTTTAATAGCTTCGTAAGGATGATGAGGAAAACAAGCGATAAAAACACATTGCGTTGAGGGAGAAAAGTTTGAAAATGACCTTAGAGACTGAAGCATGTGTAAACACTGAATAGAAAGTAAAGGGTTTTCAATACAAGAGAAAGAAGGAATATTAATTGTAATAAGGTTCTTATAGAGGAAAGAAGCAAAGGAAAGAGGGAAATAGAAGGTTTAAAATAGAGAACTTCACTTTAGACGGGAAAATAATTTTGACAAACGTGACTGATACATGATGAGTATACAAGAAGGGAAATGGAGGTGAGGTGACAGGAAGATGGGAAATCTTTTTCTGACTTTATTTTTTGTCTTTGTCTGGTAAAAGACTATGCTATCGACCTTAGGTCAGCAGGAGCTGGGAGGGCAGGCGATTTAAAGGGTGTGGAGATGGCTTAGGTGGCCACTATGGAGCAAGGGAGAGACTGAAAGAAAAGCGATGATTAAAGATATCTAGAAGAAAGTTAGGGTCAAGTTTGAACTGGAAACTGTAAGCTTGTAATGCTTTCAAAGTTCAAAGTTGTATGATTTTTTTTTCTAGGATTGTTCCATATCCTTCATATAGCAGCTGAGAAATCATACAACTTGGACTTTCCAGGATTATGATTTTGGCAGTAGTGTACAATAGAAAGATCCAGAATGAACAGAGAGTAACATTCTCAGGAGAGTGATTAAAGTACTAGACACCAAAATCCAGGCTCCTCGGGAAAGGAGAATTAAACAGTTGAGAGTAGTTTTTAAAGAATCTACACATTAGGAACAAATCAAATTATACAAACCGAAGCATAGAAAGCTGTGATCAGAAAATGTTTGAATTTACTAAGATTTGTGAATCTGTGAATCCTCACCATATTGCTTAAAAAGGAGTTAGGCAATTGCATGTTGTTATTTTTTTTTGCAAGTGTTTATTCTATGATATAAATTAAAACCTCATCTTGCAAAGTTTTTAGCAATATCCTAATACAGATAAATAAAGCAAATAATATCTAGAAACTAAGAGATCACCACTAAACTATGATTCGTTATATTAAGATGAGAAATTCTGTGAGGCCAACCTGATCCTTCAAATATTCTAAACCCACCGACCTTTTTACTTTTTTATTTTATTTATTCAGGGTGGAGAGAGAACTGGGGATTGAAGCCAAGGCCTTCACACTGGGCTACATACCTCACCATTCATTCATTAATACTTTCATTATGTTAATTTTGAGACAGACTCACCAAGTCATTGACTTTTCCAGTGTGGGTTCCACATTTTATCCTCCTGCCTCAGCTTCCTGGAGTTCTGAGATTATGGGCTTTTGTCACTCTACTCAACTCAACAATTTTACCTTTAATAATATTTTCCCAATGACAAATTCAAGCCCTAGATTTATTCTTCAAGAGATTTTTAAGAATTTTTTAGGTAGGTTGATAAGAAGAATCAGTAAGAGAAAGCAACAAACTCTTCTTCTAAATCAAGAGAGTTTGTTGATGTAATTCTTCTGTTTGTCGGGATGGGTAAGGCTTCTCCCACCACCACATAGCTGTATTCACAGCTCTGCTTTCTTTTGAGGTGTGAATTTGAAATGTGCTAAACTGGAAGGGAGCAAGTCCACAGGGATAACGCTTGTGGACACTGAGCAAAGGGTGGCATTTATGGACAAAAACATAAAAACAAAAATAAATAAATGCAGAAAGAATAAAAAGAGAAAGAAAAGGTCAAATGGAAATTTATTTTGGTTATCTGTTCTATATATAACACACAAAGGTAGACAGACAAAACTATTTTATACAACTTGATTCCTTAAATATTCTCTTCTTAAACTTGCTTTTTTACTTAATAAAGCAAAGCAATATTGAAGTTGATAAATCTAAGTATTTATTTCAGTCCTAGAAAAAATTCTAAAATAGCTGTGTAAGTTTTTTTTTTTTTTTTTTTTTTTGGTGCTGGGGATTGAACTCAAGGCCTTGTGCTTGCAAGGCAAACACTCTAATCACTGAGCTAAATCCCCAGCTCCCTCATTTTTTAAATTTACAATTAATTTTAGAACATTTTTCATTTAAAACTTGGATTTAATGTCATTATTTAACTATTGCACATTCCTAGGGATTTATAAGGGTGATATTTTTAATCGGCGGGGAAATGATGATAATGTATATTAGTGAGATTAATTTTTTTTAAATAGTGAGATTTCCTCTTTCTCAGTATGTACAATTATATATAGTACTTGAAGCAAATATACACAAAAATAAAATAATAAACAGGAGTATTTTTGTCATGAGATTAGTGAAGTTATTCTAAACCAAGTTTTAAAGTCCAAGACCAAGAAGGGAAGGCCCACCACATTACGTAACCCAAGTGTCCTTGCTACTATGACTTTATAACGTTTTTTAAAAATATTCAAGGGAAATTCTTATACATTAAGTTCCATTTTCCAAAACTCTCTTGGCTGTCCTCAGACAGTCTTCTAAATAAACTTTAGAATGCTGTGGGTAATCTTTGTTTCTCACTATATGTAAAAGAGGACTGTTAGGATTTAGGGAGTTGAGACATCAAGTTAAGGGTGTAGCCATAGTGGAATAATCAGTTTCTGGGATTGAAAGTTCCAGTCTGTAACCCGTCTTTGGCTTTATAAATAAATATGTTTTATTAATAATATTCAAAAGGCATGCATATGCAAAGCTGTAAGCCACGGGCTAATCAAATAAAATACAGTTTATTTAAGTGAAAGTCAAATGAGTTTTCAGTTCCTTTGCCATAACCACAGGCCCGTTTTCCTTTACTATAACAAAATACCTGAGGCTGAGTAACACATAAAGAAAAGAAGTTTTTTTAGCCTACTGTTTCTGTGGCTGAATGTTCGAACAGCATGGTATAGGCTCTGAGCAAAGGCCTTCTGGGCTTGTCACATCATTGTGAATGGCATCCTGGTAAGACCATGTGCAAGAGGTATCGAATGGTGTGATAGGAAAAGAGACTGGAAGTTTTGGACTCTTTCTTTCTTTTTTGGGTAGGAAATGGTATTAGGTTTAAACTCAGGGCCTTCACACTGACGACTGACGCATACAACCCTAGTTCTTCATTTAGTAATATGATTTTATTTTGAGACAATCATATATATATATATATATATAGAGAGAGAGAGAGAGAGAGAGAGTGGTGAATTTGAATTTTCACTAATTTGATTCTTTTCACAGTTCTGCTGACCTTGTGGAGATATTTGATACAGTTTTCATTCAGTTCAGTTTGTGATCAGAACCATGGAGAGAATTGAGTTTGTGATACATACATACATGCATACATATGTATATAAATATGTATATACATATATAAATATATGTGCATATAAATATATATATTTCCATTTATACTTCTGAGACTGGGCTCGCTAACTCCAAATCATTGAAATGCTCCACCTGACCTCATATTGGCAATCTCTTGCCTCAGCCTACCAGAGTGTTGGGATTACAGGCAGGTACCATTATGCCCAGCTAGGTTTTCTCTTTTAAATAGCCCTGTTGCAAGAGCTAAAGAGGGTCCCAAAAGAACTAAACTCTGTTCCTTCTGAGGGCAGTGTGCTCAAGAATCCAAATTTTCCAGCTAGGTCCCACCTCTAGATTCCACATCACCATCCAAAATTGCCATACTGGGAACTCCAACATATACCCTTTGTAGGGGACAGTCAAACTATCTAAAACACAGTCTGCAACCTTAAGCAATTTGTCACCTAAAAGAAATGATTTAACCTAGCTCAAGTAAGGTTTTAAAGAAAGGAAAAATGCTTTTCTAAATCTAAGTATTAATCACTATATATGTATTTACATTTTATATATCTAATGTCTGTCTGTATCTACATTATAGAATTTACATGAAGGAAAATTCAACTACCACTTTTACAGTGATGTTCAGTTTATTAGTCTGGTTATATTTTCAGTAACAAGAATTCACATCATTGCATTTTTGTAGCTGGAAGAGGGCAGAATGAGCACAGCACTGTGTTATTTCTTTTGCAATCTGCCTTTCTATGCAGAATGGAAAGCTATCATTATTAACTGGTTTCAAATTGTGGTTTCAGGTGGCAATATTCTAACTAATTTGTTTTCAGAAAAAAATAATTTTCTAGTCATTGTTATAGAGTTTTATGTTTGTCATAATTGTATTTTTCCATAATCAGGAGGAAAGATTAATTCAAAACTTGTTTTAACTGCTTTTTATTAAACCATAACGGAGTTTCATTGGGTTAAATTTGGTAATTTTCTAATCTAAGTGTGTTTTAGGCTGGTGCCAAGACTAATTCAATCGCTTCTCTTCTAGATTCATAGGTTTCATAAAAAGTTCGTTTTATGTTAGCTTAGGGCTTTTCTGCCTAGTGAGGATTATAGCATTTGTCACAGGGTGCCAAGATTTATTATAAGAGAAAAGAGAATAATTTGTAAATTTTACAATCAAAATGACTATATTTAGAATGCTTAATAATGGCACTTAAGAGACAACAGCATTTGTACTTTCTTATGCCAATTAGCCAACTTGCTGTTGCTAATCTTAATTGTGAAAGGTGATTTTAGTGGAGACTTCTGCGCTATGATTTACAGAATGTTAAGAACTAAACTATTATAGGTGCTTTCAGTGGATGAGGGACTTTTTTTCCTACAGAAATGCAGTCACACCACTGAGGTGGTGAAAGTGGTCGTGCCTTTTATTTACTAGACAGTAGGTTTTGTGGAACTGATGGAGGAGACAATGGGACTGATGCCTCTTCCAGTGTGTTTCCCTGTTTTTGAGGAAGCATGAATGTATTACCATTGCCATTCTGGTCACATGTTGGAGAGAGCTGGAATTTTAATAACTGCTCCATTCAGTGTGCTATAGTCGTTTGATGCAGCAATTTGACAGTCTTGTAATTGGGCAACCAGAGGTACTGCGGCCCTTTGGTGTTGTGACGCGGCTACTCTATCCAGGCCTGCAGGCATCCTGGATGCTGTACAAAGAGGTAACTGAAATGATAAAGTCTTGTGTATTATTTATAGCCTCGATTTGCTGAACTAGCTCGTTTTGTATTGGTTTGGAGTGAAGGAAAAGATTAGGCAACTCTAAATGATTTCCATTTGTGTCCTTTGGGTATGACGCTCCGTTTGCTGCACCCTCTAATTCAAAAGATGGTTTTACCTTCTCAGATGAAAGTGATTGTACTAAACCTGGGGTTAGCCAGCTACAGAGCTAAATGAGGATTTGAAAAAGTCATCGCTGTCCCTAAAACACTTCCGGGGAGTGACTTTGGCAGGGAAGTCTGCAATTTCATTAATCATTTCAACTTCAACAAAAACAATTGCTATTTTTATTACCCTAACAGAATTAGTAAAGATTTGTCTTAAACCTGCGTTACCAGGCTCTAGTCTGACATCATTGTTTTTTTGATAAAGGTTCCATTGGAAAAGACACAGGAATCTATGCTTCCCTCTCATTATCTTTGTCTACTCACACATTCAACTATCCATCATTTTACTCCATCTATCTATCCTTCTATTCGTCTAACCAACCAATGTTAATTGAATGACTACCAGATGTGATTCACCTGTTTGTGCAATATTCGGGTAAATAATTTGTGTTTATTAGGTGACAGGAAGTATGCTCAGTGCTGGCAATATAGATGAATAAAGCCCAATTTCACATCTGAAATTAGTGGCAGAACCACATGCTAACAAGCCGTCACTGCACAGTGTGGCAAGTAGTCTCAACAGCGGTAGGTGTATTTTACCATAGATGAAGGAATCTTGCTTTGGCCAAGATGATGCAATATAATCGGGAAAAGTTTCCCATCAGAGTTCATCCCTGAGTTGAGATTAAGGACCAAGCAGATCCTGCCAAGTGGAACGAGGGAAGAGGGCTCCTGGCTGAGGGAAAAGCATGGAGCTTCCTTCCGGAACACCATGCTTGACTAATGTGATACGCGACCAGCCTTTGGCCAGGTGCGGGGCTAAGCGCAAGAGTTGTAAGTGACGAAAGTCTGGGTGAAAGCCAAGAATTTATAAGCAATCTTTCCATTACAAAGAGTGTTTAAAAGATTTAGTGAGCAGACTCTCTCCATATCCAAGAATGGTATAATGCTCTACATTTGGATGAGACACATGGTAGCCATGTCTGCCTTTACAAATCAAACTTACTATTTCCTTTATGTCCTCTGGATACTTTTTACTCTAGGTCAAAATGTTTCTCTGGCATCTTCTGGAGCTGAGATTCCCAGGAAAGAAAAGTTTGAGCCTGATAATAGTATTAATGGTCAGATCATTAGTCTTCTGTACACTACTTACAGTTAGTGATTTGATACTGATGTCTAAAATAATGGAACACATTTTTGTTAGGCAAAACAAAAGTTTTTTTTTTTTTTTCCATTGGAATAAATTCTATGACATCACACCAAATATTGATCTATTTTGGGGGTACACGCACGACTAATATGACTTGCAGGTCTGACTTCATAAAGGCAAAGGTAGGGCTGTGGCATGCTTCCTAAATTAATAATTTTAGCAAGTAGGTGCTATTTAGTATAAAAAGCAGTGCCTTCCTGCAGAATATAATAGAGAAGGATTTTATGCTTTTCTACATTCCATCGCTATTTCAGCTATAGGAAGAGCATCAACATAACTGCAGATGTGCTGGTTTTATTAAAGAAAGTCTACCAAGGCTTAAATGGTGTCATAAATGTTGTAGCTGCTTGGCTAAGGAAATCATGGCATGATCCTAGATATTACAAAGAGAAGTCTTCTTGGACCAGATTTGACCTCCCCACTATTTTTCTTGTCTCCATGTGAAATTTCAAATAGATATATGCCAGACCTTCCCAATCCATTTTCTGAATTTCTTAGCTCCTTTCATATTTTCCACTGCTTCATTTCTATGTGCTGTGTTTACCTCCTTCTTTTTAGGCATTAATTTTTTTCATTTGTGTCTTATTTGCTTTCCAACCTTCTGTTGAATTTTTAATTCGGTTAATATGTATTTTTCCCATGAAATATTATCTTTGGATTTCGTTCAGATCTACTTGATCATTTTGCAATCTCTTGTCCCTCATATATATTTTCATTTTCTTCTGTTATTCATTTAAATATAATAAATGTATTTATTTTGTATTTTACCTGATATTCTGGTATCCAGGCCCTATTCTTTTGTTTCAGGCTTGTGGTATTCGCTCCTTTGTTTTAAGTTTTGGCTGTGTGAGTCTGATCCTTTGACTCCTGTCTCTTGTTGGTCAGAAGATATGTGCAGTGGGTAATTTATGGGGACTTAGGGAATGCATAATTTTACTTCTTAAAATATGTATGTTTTTGACCATTTAGTATGATACTGGCTGTTGGTTTGTTATAGATGGCTTTTATCAGATTGAGATAAAGACCGTGTATTCCAATGTTCTGCAGGGCTTTTATCATGAATGGGTGTTGGACCTTGTCAAATGCCTTTTCTGCATCTATTGAGATGATCATAGGGTTTCTGTCCTTGGCTCTGTTAATATGGTGTATCACATTTATTGATTTGTGTATGTTGAACTATCATCCCTGCATCCCTGGAATGAATCTGGAACAAGACAAAGATGTCCACTCTCACCACTCTTACTCAATATAGTTCTGGAAACATTAGTCAGAGCAATTAGACAAGAGAAAGAAATAAAAAGAATAAGGATAGGAAAAGAAGAAGTTAAATTATCATTATTTGCAGATGACATGGTACTCTATATAGAGGACCCCAAAAACTCCACCAAAAGACTTCTAGATTTAATAACCTAATTCAGCAGTGTAGCTGGATACAAAGTCAACACTCAGGAATCAATAGCATTCCTTTACACAAACAACAGACTCACCGAGAGAGAAATTAAAGAAACAACACCTTTCACAATAGCATCCACAAAAATGAAGTACCTAGGAATCAATCTAACGAAGGAAGTAAAAGATCTATACAACGAAAACTACAGTACTTTGAAAAAGGAGATTGAAGAAAATACATATGGCAATTTAGGCATTCATTTTGTTAGTATATGTGATATATTACTTAGAGAATTTTTAGAAAATTAAAGAAGGTACACTTTTCTGTCCCTCTGATTATTTGTAGACTCCTCAACAAGCTAGAAACATGCATTTAGATCTTATAGTTGTTTTGTTATTCAGAGAATCATTCAATGGCTCCCCTCTGAAAATCTTTTTTCACACCACTGACATTTATGGAGAGGTTCTTGAAAGAGAATGCTGTGCTGCTTCATTTAATAAATAAATTGAGTGATTATCCATCAGCTTTTTGATAATCAGAGTTCACTCAGGCAGCAGTGGAAGTTGAGCAGAGACTTACTGAGGGCAGGTCTCCGAGGTGAGTCAAAAACAGTCAGTCTGCATGAAGGGCTCGATTCTGAAATGAAATATATTTTGTAAGGTGATGAGGCAGGAGCATATCTGTGTTGATGGGGGCTTCAGAAATAGGGCAGTTCGAAGGCATTTCATATAAATTCTTGATGTTTTCATTGTTTCTGCTGAAGAGAAGCACATCTTTCTTGCAAATGATATTTTAAGGCATAATCTTAGACTTTTCTCTAAAAAACCCTTTACATTATTGCCGAAAGTTAAGTGAAAGTGAGGGAATCTGCAAAGTGAGTTGTGTGAGATGTAGTGTCTGCCTCAAGGGATGTAGAATCTATCAATATAAAAAATTAAATTAGGAAGCAGGACTCAAGGCAGAAGAAGATAATATATATATATATTAATGTGTGAAGTACAGACATATATACATACAGTTCTATGGAAAATACATTTCATTCTCTTTCTGGTAGGAATCAAATTTAGGTTTTTGTAATTAAAATCCATTATTATAAAAATGGTAAAACAAAGAAATTAAATTATTATCTGCTGTTTGCAAATAGAGTCATGGCCCAAATTTTCGGGATCCTGGCTTCATGGCTACCATTTGCCACATTTAGTAGGACTAAACCTATTTTAATTAATAAAAGTGGGAGAAGCGATAAACGTCAGCTTAATACTAGATGATGTAATAGAAGGTACTTCTGTGAACTTATCATCCATGAAATATAATACAATTCTGATTCTTAGCTTTTTGCCTCCACACATTTGGTAGACAACAAAATTCATTTTATAGTCTCTACAACATTCTCCAAGCCAAACTTACAGCTATCATATTACAATTCCAGATTTAACTACTGAACCCCAGACACCAAAGTTTAAAATGAACAGAGTTTTCAAAGAGATCATAAATGAACAGAGATTACAAAAAAAAAAATAAAGAATTGATTGATGGACAGCATAGTCTGCTGGCTGCCACTCATGGGCCCATCTGTTAGGATGGCATGGCGCCTGCTAGCGAGGTCAGCGTGTGTGTGGGAGAAGTCCACACATGGATCAGCAGCTAAGCTGCCAACTGTGTGTCCACCGAGTAAGAAGTGCTTCCTAGTATTAGATGCATCTTCACAAAAACAGTACAATTTATAGCATGTCAATACCTAGTCATATTTAAATTTTCTGTTTTAATTTTCTGTATAATGTGCCCCACTATCGATGCGAAGATTATAGAAAATGCAAAACTAAATAAGAATGATTCCATTAAATAGTGTAGAATTAAAGGGGCAAGAAAAATACACAAGTAATCATACTCCCAGGAGAGGTGTTATTTAAAAAACTGTATGCCTGTGTGATGGGAATTCAGATTTGGCAGTGATTACCACTCCTTCTGGAAGTCAGGTGGGGCTTCACGGAAGAAGCAGGCATGGAAATGGCCCTGAAAGTTGAATAGTAGTTTGCAAGGTTTGAGGGCCATAAAAAGTACTTCTGTTAGAAAGAGACCTGCAGAAATAAGATAGAATGGAATGTTCTGGAACTGTCGGGTTCAGCTATTGGACAGCAGGGAGGGAGTGGCGGACAGTAGCTGGAGGGCAAGCTGGAGACATATTCGGAAGGAGGGGTATCATCCATTTAAGAGGTTGGGCTCCATTTTCGAGAAACTACAGTCAAAAAATGATCGCCGAATGTGTTTACAGAAAAACAATCTGGTGTCATTAGAGAAGACAGAGTCAGAAAGAAAGAAGGTGATGCTGGTTTGCTGAATACAGTCTTCTCCAGCAGTATCTCTAACGTCCACCCGAGGCAAACCAAGGATCCAAGTACACTGTCTGCTAGTCGCATTGTGCTTTGTATATGAATGCAGCTTCCAGGCATCTGTGATTGCAGCGTTTCCAATGGGATTTCCACTCTAACCCCTTTCTGTGTAGACTTTCTGGAGCTACCAAAAACAAATCAAAACCAATTACCACTTACAACGGCCGAGAAGTCATCCAAAGTAGAGACGGGTATTAACATCAGTCAGTGCCTGCTTAGACGTTAGGAAGTGGTAACTGCATGGAAGGTGATAACGGGACTGAGATAAGAAATGCAAGTGAAGGCCATAAGTTTGTTTCTGAGCATACTATCTGTGTTGATCAATATAGGAAACTCTAACAGAAAGTTTGCGGAATGTGTTGTCTTCATAAATCAATGTCTCGTATTATCCTCTGAGTCCCATCACTGCTTTTCAAAGGATAGGGTGACTTCATTTTAAACCAGCCTTATTATTAGTGGGTATGATAATATGCCTCGGAATAATCCATGGAAAATTGTTGTGCAACAATATAGAACTATTAACTTCTTCAGTTATGTACCTCTTCAATGAATATCCTGAATTAAGTCCGTAGTTCAATGTATTGCCAATAAAATGTAGATCCCCGCTGGGTCTATTGCCTTTGCCAATGGAGATTACAAATGTGACCAATAAAACAAGAAGAAGGGCTTATTTCAGAAAGACAACAATTTTAATGCCTTTTTATTATTTGAAGATACTTCTTTGTACTCAAAATGTATTGAATAGTAATCATGACAAATTTAAAGTAAAATCAATTTTAGTGACATGAATTAAATAATAGCAGCACCTGATTTTATGGGACTAGGAATTATAGGAAAGATCTGCAAATAATTTCACATTGGGACTCATCTAAATGCATATTTAATCTATGTGCACTTATGTTTGATCATCTAGAAAGAATCGATAAGATTTATTTAGAGAAGTGTTTTGTAACTATGTACAGAGAAACAAAATGTCCTAGAAAGCTTTCGCCCCATCTTTCTCCTAGCCAGCTTCCTGTTGATCCTGGAAGTTTGAGGTAAGAATCACTTCCATAGAGAGTTTTGACACCCAGCAACCATAGCCATCCCTCCTCTCTCCTGTATTACCCTTCCCCCACATCACCCTTTCTAGCACATGTCATTATTTGACGTCATTTTGTCTCTGTTTAAAATCTACTTGTCCTTGGATACCAACATGGAGGACGCTTAGTTACCAGTGTTTTCTGTATGTAGGTCTCTGCTCGTGAAGGTGGGCAATATGTTACTATATGTGGAAGGGATGCATAAATAAATGGATAACTTAGACATGTAGGCGAAGAAAAGGAGCACCTGAAGATGGAACCGTTTTTCGGGACAGAAATTTAAGTCAAGGAAAAAAAACACATATTTTATCTGTCACCTGTTATCTTGTAAGTGCCTACAGAAAGGAGAAAGAAACTTTCCAGTAGTTACCCAGAGAGAAGGAAAATATAGATTTTCCTTGTTAGCATTAAATTAAAACTTTGTGACAGACGGCTGCAGGAAATGCTCCATCAGAAAAGAGATATTAGACCTATTATGTAAGTGAAATTACTCTGTCACGTGGAGTGTACTGACAAATGGAGGTATAAATCATCCTTATAGCATTCGTAACTGGAAAATTTAATATAAACCTTTGTTGGAAATCAGTAAAATTCCAGACACAAAGCCAAAATCTCCAGGGAACGATTAATAGTTGCAATGAAGTCACAGAAACTGTAGCATACCGAACCAATAAGACTCACTCTTAAAGCCTGCGCGAGGAGGGAAATACGACCCATAATATATTCCATCAAAGGATTTTATCTTGGACCGTCTGGAAGCAGGAACTGCCACATTTTTTGAGGGCCAATCAAACATTTTGGTTTCTGGCCAGCCTGCAGTCGCGTACTGTCCTCTGCCTTCTGAGCAATTTTACACACTGACAGTGACACTGGCCAGCTGGCTCCGCACATCCGTATCCAGCAACCACGGTTGTCACTACTCATTTTCCCTCTTCATTTCCTATCTTTATAGCTTTTTTTATTCTTTAAACATTATATCAATGTCAAATAAATTCATTTTGTTGTTATGTTGATGTTTGTTTATTTTAGTTTCACATCCTTGAATATGGAATCTGGCTTGGGTGCTTGTTTTTTGAACCACCGACCTTCCCTCTGCTCCTACCGCCATCCACCACACCGATTATTATTATTATTATTTGAAAATTAATCTTCCAGGTCTCTTTTCCTTGGTATTAACATTATCCTCGCCTTCAGTGATAATTTCCTTCCAGGAGTAGCTGTTGAATTCTTGCACTTATCTGTACTTATGGGTACTCTCTTACATTTACAAAGCATTGACCTTTATTGAATGTTTGACTTGATAGCTTTTTCTTTTCACAGATAAATATAGGGATCCTAAATAATCAGTTGACGGGCACACTGACCCTGATCTTGGATGTTCGACAGGCATAGTTTTGAGCACTTAACTGTAAATTGAAGCTACTGAATCATATAATTTTTCACTACTATTTCACGTATCTAAACCTTGAGACAAATGAAAACAGTGTTGTGTCAGGGTGGGCTGTACGCTCCGCTCCTGGTCTGGTACATGCTGTCACCAGGAACGTAAATCTTAGCTTCAGTAAATGAATTAAAGAAGGCAGAGTTAAGATAAGGAAGATGGCTTATTTGGGGAAAAAATATGGAAAATAAAGAAAATAGACAGCTGGCTGGGAGCATCAGAGATAAAAGCCCCAGAACTTACCCCAAGCTCTTTTTATTAGGTGTTCCAGGGCCTTCCCATCCCCCAGGTGGGTGCTTGTCCATATCTGGATATCTGATCTGTTCTCTTGCTGCCTTTGACCTTAACGTAGGCCTTTCTTCTGGCCACTGTTTGCTTTGGTTTCTTCCTGTCCCTTCGTAATGAATAAGTGAAGTGGGGAGGGCTTATAGGAAGACAGCTTTAGATTTATTGATGAAGTAAAGGGGACATGTGTACATGTGTGTACTATACGGATGTAAAAGTGAGAACGTGCATACACGTGTCTGTGTGTAGGTGGGTGATTGCGTGCATTTCTTACATATTAAATAAGAGCTCTTAGGTGACTACCTCTTACCTCCCTTGCATTTTGTCAGGTGGGTGAGGGAGCTGGCTTTCCTGGTCTTTCATTTCTGGGTTCCCCAGTGTTAACTCTTCTTGATAAATTTTTATGGCAATTGTGTTGCCTGGCACCTCTCTCAAATCTAGTCTCAGTCTCTCTCTCCCTCTCTCTCTCTTTTAATTACCCTAAACGTAGAGTCTACCTATGAAAGCAGAAACTGCTTTTTGTAAGTTTCCTTGTTAATAATGTTCAATGAGGCCTTTACCCTATCTTTTCCCGACCTATGGGACCCTTGTCCCTACAACAGTATAAAAAAATGATGATTTACCAATTATGGAAACATCTGAGATCTGCCTAGAATTATAAATATAACAAACACATCCATGGCAGTTCTCTCAATTACTTATTTTAAAAATGTGTATTAGTTACATATAAAATACACATATTATAATGAAATTTCATATAACATTTCAGAAGTTTAGAGGTCTAGTTCTGCTAATTTTGCAGGTGAAGAAAATGAACCCAGAGAAATTAAATCTCTTAATAAAGTCTAGATATTTGGTCTGTAAATCCTAAATTCATTTCCCTTTACCTTTTGGGACTGGTGTCCTAAAAACCTGGGACAATAAACCAAGTGATACTAAACCCTGCTTGTGTACCTTATTTATGTTCCCTCTAATTTTGTGTAATCTCTTCACGTGCCTTCCTGGGTGTGGGTGTCAGTGATCTTTATGAGCTGCATTTTGTCCCGTCTGTTGATTCCCCCACAGTCTTACACACCCACATGCTAAGACAATGATGTAAGTGGTAGACACAGGAAGATAATGGATTAGCCCCCCCCTTCACTGCAAGGGGAGATGTGGGCTGTATTGTTGTAAGGATATGGTTGGGTAAAGGGAATTACTCCCTACAGGTCTGCTTGGAAGAGCCCCTTTGTGTTTGGATATTTGTCTAAGTATATTTTCTCCTTTTATTCCTTCCAGAAAGGTTTATCGATCATTATGAGAGAAGCATTGTAGCAAGCATTTGGAAAACAAAAAAGGAACAAAAACACATATTATGTATCTTCAAGGAGCTCACAGTTTGGGAGGGGTGGATGAATGGAAAATAAGACTTACACAAAGTACTGTAAGTGCTTAATTATAATAATGGGAAGTAAAAAAAAAAAAAAACAAGAAAAGGGGGCTGTGGATTTAGCTCAGTGGTTAGAGTGCTTCCCTCACAACCCCAAGGCCCTGAGTTCAATCCCCAGCACCACAAAATAATAATAATAATAATAATAATAATAGTAATAATGGGAAGTACACTGTACATTCTGCTGTAGGGACAGGTAAGAGGACTATCTAATTCAAAAAATGAGGTCAAGTAAAGTGTCTCTGGAGCCACATACCTGCACCAAGTCGCTCAGGATTCGTCAGAATTACCTCTGAAAGAAAAGCAGAGAAACACCCAAGATACAGAATCAGAGCATCAGAGACCATGCACACCATGACAGGACACTGGATTTCATAAAATACATGTCTGGGCCACTTCGTGACTAAACTCAAGGCTTGCTCCAGAGAGGTCAGTACTTTGTTTTTCCATTCTTCTGACTATATTAGGCTCTTCTTCAATATGAATTCCAAAATCTCCAAAATTTCAACAGATCAGGAGTTAATTTCTTAATCATACCAAGTCCAACACAGGACAAATAATGTTGGGCCTGTGTCCTCCAACACTGCGGCAGCAGGAAGAGGATGGGAGAGATGTTCCTAAGATATTTTTAAAGAAAATATCTATATCACTTTCTTATATAGATCAGAACTGGTCACATATTCCCACTTGACCACAAGAGACCAGTAAATGTAGACTTTCTGTGTGCTCCTGGAAGAGGAAATAGTATGGTGAATTTAGATTAATTTTCTGCTGCAGGGAGAGTAAATTAGGTGGTGTCTTTAAACAAGTTTGTTTAAACTCAGCTCACATCTATATCCTCTCAAAACGTCATTCAAATTAAATACTTTTCATTTGCATTCTATGTGAAATATATGAAACGCAATTGCAAATGGAAAAAAAAATTAACCAAAAATAACATTTGATTTTTTTTCATAATTGGGAAACCATGGTCAGAACACTTTGGCAGAAAGCACTTTCATTGGTTCAATTAATAGACACAGACTCTAATTTGGGGTTTTTCTAGAAAATCACCTGCAATAATAGTTGACTTAAAATCACTGATGTGACAGAATATTGTGTCTTTGATTAGCATAAAGAGTAGAATTTCTGTATATTAAAATGTGAAAATCAGGAAGGCAAATATTCTGCTTCTAGACAACCCTGTTTTCTTTTCTGTTTTGTTTTGTTTTGTTTTGTTTTTGGTGCTGGGGCTCTAACCACTGAGCTAAATCCCCAACCCCTGTTTTCTTAATGAATCAAATGTTTCTGAGGTGCACGTTAGGGGTTTAATGCAATATGTGGGAAACAACAGTGAGTAAAGAAAACATCGTCCTTAGCTCCGAAATTCTTATAACGTCTCTGAAAACACTGAGATATGTATCAACAAACACAATGTTGCCCAATACAACTAAATAACAGCATTGTCAATAACTGTAGAGGAAAGAGTAAGTTAGCGCTGAAGGGATTTGAGACAGGTTTAGAAGAAAATATGATACGGCAATATGGAAGTTGAATTTTGAAAGCAAACTTTCAATAGATATAAGAGTTAAACAAAATGTTCTAGGATGGATGAATATGAAAAGCCACAGCTTTGTGAATCTTAAATGTTTGTTGTGAAAGGCTCAGTAGCTTTCTGTGGCCAGAACAACCAGCGCTTGAAGGATCCAGGCTCAGAGGGGGAGAGTGAAGTTAGAAAGCTTCGGTTCCAGATGAAGAGGCCAAGGCCAGAGCTCTCTCTGTGGTACCTGTGCGCTGAGTCACTGCGGCTTCTCAGCAAGAGAAGGGCTGGATTTTGCAAGACCAGTTATTAGCTTTCTACTTGTGTCACAGCTAAAAACCTAACGAAACTAGCTAGCAAAAGTGAGGTACAGACTAGAATGAGAAATAACTATTTTTATTAGTTTCGATCAGGTGTCCTCCTAGGAAGAGCCCACTTTCTGAGGCACAAAGTGATATGACGCTAGTTCACTTGGCAAATTTACCTTCTGGGTCTACTTCCCGCTATATAAAGTTGAGTTGACATAATATCTACCTCAGGAACTATTCAGCCTAAGGAAATATTCATTCATTTAAAGCATGGAGCATAGCGCCTGGCATTTGGTAAATGTGAAATGAGTGTAAGGTGTTGTTATTGTTTTGCTGTCGTTGGTACATCTAGAGGTTGGAAGAGGAGGAGACACAAGGAAGCAATACCGCAGAGGGAAGCCGTGAGCTGTAAATCAGATATGAATAAGAATGTATGAGCAGAGGGAGACACAGGACATGAGAGGTACAAGAGTTGCCCTTAATAAAGTAGAGAAAATTGCTAGAAACGGCTGAGAAACTTTAACACCCTTTAATCAATTTAATTTAATCACACTTCACAGGTGGAAACTGGAAAGCAAGCCAAGGGTCTCTGGGGTAAACGCCACACAAAGACTCTGCAGGAATCTTAGGGAAGGCGACTCAGACTTCACTAAGGGCGGTGTGGGGAGGTGGGCTGGCAACAGAACCTCAGCCGGGCCCAGGACTAATGTTCACTGTGTTAACGACCCTTGAGGAAATTTTTTCTATTGTTTTTATACTAGGGTTTTCTATCATTATTTTGTAATTTAATAAAACAGAACTAACTATAGATTTTAGAGTATGGTGTTGGCTTGCAGTACTCCTACCTACTAGGTTCACACTGGATTATAGCTTCATAAGAAGTGGGGGAAAGCACTTTGAAAAGTTCTTTGGGAGTTGAGACAAAGGCCGTATGTTAAGTTTTCTTATTGGTGAGGGGAGAAATAGTGGAAAGGGCATCATTTTGGAAAATAGAAGACATTGGACAAATAATAAGATCCTTTTGAGTTGCAATTTCCATACCCCCAAAATAAAGCTAATGCCTATTTGACAAACTCATTGGAATAATAAAATATCTTAATATGCCTAGTACAGTGCCAGGATAGTATTTGCAGTCATAAAAGCTTGTATGTGTTCTTTCAATAAATATTTCTTGAATAGCTGTCATGTGTCAAGTGTGATTTTCAATGCTGAGGGCAAAGAAAAAGGGATACTTTTCTCCAGAAAACAAATACAAGCTCAATTGTGGTGGAGAGGTTGGGAAAAATGACCTAGAATATAAATAGTTATAAGCTGTAATAATTGCATGAAGAAAACCAGCAGAACTGCTGTGATGGAGGTAGCAGGTGGCCTGTTTTAGACTGTTTTGTTAGTTTTATCACTTTCTATTAAAAGGTCACTATTTATGAATTACATAGATTTAAGAGAGTATTTTTCTAAGTGTAATATAGAATATATATATATATATATTTTGACATACCTGCTGTTTAGCCTCTGCTGATCTCTGTCGTGTTAAAAATATTTTTCTAAACACTCAGTTAGGATGACATAATTCCATTGTTAGTTATGAATATGTGTGTTAGACTCAGTTTCCCTCCGACTTTGTCCAAAACCAATTAGTTAATTCAGCTTGGAAAGGTAAGCTACTAAAAAGTTGGGGCAAAAAGAACCTTGGTCATTGATTGCTGTGATTCATAGCAACATTTTGTGTCAAAGAAAGTGTCAGCTTTGTAAGTTACAATCTTTCAAATACTGAACCCTGGTAAATGTCTGGATCTATGGACTAATTTGTTCCTTAGTGAAAGAATAAACCTTTGGTGACAAGTCATCTAAACAGCCATTTTGCTACTCAAATTATTCTTTCTGCTTGCTGTATGGCAGAGCTGCTGGAATTTTAGAACTATTTTTAGCCAGATGATAATTTATATAGAGCTCATTAAGTGGAACACATAGTTCTATCTGTTAAAGCTTTTTTGGAAGAAAAAAAATAAGCCTGCCTGGGAGACTTCTGTAGTTAACTCCTCATTGTTCTAACAACATGTTGTGATTCAAAGTTGTAAGGAGGGAAAGTAGTAACAATTTTCAATTCTCACACTAAACCAGTTGGGGCAGCTTTATAAAACTGATCAGTTGGTTAGTTTTTAAAACCCACACACATGTTTTGAGGTAAGAGTCAGCTAAGTCTAGATTCATACAAAGTTTGAGTTGGAAGACACTGTATGAGAATCGTTCCTGAATATAAAATGTGAAATCAGAATCTTATGGTGAGTTCAGAGAACATATTCATTCCTGGGCTCTACCTTAGTTATACTAAGTAACATACAGGGCTGGCTGGGAAATTTACATGTTTGTCAGACTTTCAAGGTCAGAAATAGCTAAATTTGGAAATTAAAATTCAGTTGAGGCAATCAGGTTCAACGTTGTAGTAGGAATTTAAGAGATAAATAGTACATAGAAAAGTCATTGAGTCATTCATTTTCTTATTCAATTCATAGTTATTTTCCTATATATGTAGTACAGTATTTAGTTCAGCAATGCAAAGTTGAAAAAATGTGGTTCCTGATGTCAAGCAGGTATTAGTCTTGTTAGCATCGAGGGCTACGATAATGTAAATTGGGGTGTATGTATATGTCTTTTTTCCTCAAATACCAAACAGCATATATTGTTTATTTCTTTGTGAAAAACCATGAGCTGCATATTTTAATATTCCTAAACTACTCTTCCTCTTTTCTATCTTTACCTAAATCAGAAATACAATAC
Organism: Hystrix cristata; assembly: GCA_004026905.1. NCBI lineage: Eukaryota > Metazoa > Chordata > Mammalia > Rodentia > Hystricidae > Hystrix > Hystrix cristata. The sequence goes on along the minus strand of PVJO010000614.1, from coordinate 80,459 downwards.
ATGTGATTAACAGATTCCTCCTATGTAAACAATAAATTAAATATAAAAATTAAGAGTTAGCATTTATTAAGTGCTTATACTATTCAAGGTACCTGTACTCTATATGTGACTACATTTTATAATCTTCCCAACCTTATAAAACAGAGACTATCATTACTCTCATTTTGTAGTAGATGAATGTGATAGTTAATTGATGTGTTAATTTGAGTAAGAAACACCCAACTAAATTGAATTGACACAGTTCTGTGTGTGGCTGAAAGAATTTGAGAAGACTCAATCTGGGTGTGAGTGGCACCAACTGATAGGCTTGTCACCTGAATGGAATGAAAGGGAAACAAAGAAGAAGTTCTGTTTCTTCCGACAAACTACAGTCTTCACCTTCATCTTGGACGTCATCTCTTGGCTTCCGACACAGTCTCTTCAACCTTCCAGCACAAACCCTTCAGCTTCCTGATAAGGACACTGCAGTGAACCTCAGGCCTTCAACTGGATCCTTTGACTCTCCAGCATAGACAGGCCTTTTGTACTCTTCACACCCAACTCTGTGGGTGTCCATTATAAGCCTACCTTATAAATCCCTATATATTTGTATATGTTGCTTTAAATCTGTTTCTCTAGTAGGCACTGACTAATACAATAAATGAGCACACAAAGACTGAGGAAACATGCTCAAAGTCATACAGTCTGTAGGTAGTTGTGCCAAAAACTGTGCTTTGGAGTTGGTGTCCTTACTTATCACATACAAGTATCTTTGGAATAAAGGAAAAACAAAACTATTTTTTAATACACTGCTGCTAGTAACAGGTGAGACGATGGTATTCTGATATTTAACAAGAGGGAAATCACTAGGGATAAACATTATAAATTCTTTATTTCCACTTCCACAAATACATACCACCATCTCCACTAGCAAAGATAGCGAGAATGAGGAAATAGTGCACTCTGTAGACCCTGGAGAAAAATAAATCACCATGAGTCCTGACAACAATCAATTTTTCACTGGACACTAATCAAGCAGATAGGAAGAGGGCCATGGCATGTGATTTAGTTAATTAAATCCTTGAGGGAGGAGGGTTGGTTTTATGGAGCTGTACGCATTTCATAATGACAGAAACCAGCAATGTCAATAGTACGAAAAGTGTATCCCGCTAACAATGATGAATGAAAGCGCATACAATGCTCTCTCTACCTCTGTTAAAAGTGACAAAAATTGCTTCATGTCAGAAAAATCAAGAGATTTCTATTTGGCAACCTGTGCCTGAATCCTGCTCTTCCCATTAACTTATGCTCAGATATGTGGCAATTCATTTCTCAAGGAATTCTCTCGAGGCCACCCTGGCAACCTAAAACATCAGGCAACTCTTCCTGAGATAAATGCATGAATGTGGCCAGACAGGGATTTTTATCAAGAAACTAGGCAACTTGCTTCCTTATTTCTTGGAGTCTCCTGGTCACCAGGGACTCACTTTTGGATATTTTGGAACGTGTTGCTGGCTTTTTCCAGTTTTCCTGTTCCTCTTACATCTTTTCATGTGTTAATACAGTTTGAGTACATCAGTCAGCTTATAACTATGTTTTGTTGCAATAACAAATGACCTTCTCCGAGGCTAACCCCAACAAAAGTTGGTACTTTTTAAATGTCACATATGTAGCAGAGAGTGGTTTAGATAACATAATCCTCTAGCAACTCAGGTTAAAAGAAGAGGCATCTTGACCCAGGTGTTTATACAGCCCAGGGAAGGGAAAGAAAATGGTAATTATACACTGGCTCATAAGACTTCCATCTAGAATAAGTAAATGTTACTTCTAATTACCTTTTATGTGCCAAAGGAAGTGATGTGACACTGACAAATTTTGAGGGGAATGGGGAAAAGGTGTGAAATAGACTATGGATCAATAGTCCTAATGGAAAGGAAACACGTAGGAGTCTTGGACAAGTTGGTAGATGCTGAGAAGTTAGGAATACTCACAATCTGACATCTTGGATTTCTAGTTGTTTGACTTACTGAATATCCTTTTCTTCTTTTGAGAGTCTTTCTGTACCTCAGCTGAGGGTCAACTTTGACCACCTAGGATATTCTTCCCTAAATAACAATGAGAAGACAGTCTAACAGCAAAGGATATGGGTCATGAGCTTCCTGAGAACCATATGCAATTTTTTTTTAAAACAATTGACAACTTTATAGAATTTTTCTTGAAAATAGAGCAGGTGGCAGGTGACTATGTGTGTTTCTTGATCAAAGCTACTCGAGGCTCTCCAAAAATATCTGATCATTTGTCTAGGTAATACTTGCCTCCACTACCTTTCAACATCACGCATTCTGGACTAGGTAGATGGGATTTTCTCGCTGTTGTTAATTCTTGAAAATTAATTGCATACTGAAGTAGTTGTGAGCATCTACAGAATGGAGTAGTGGCTGTGGCTGTCTTCTCCAGTGGCCATCGGCAGAGTCGCCTGTGCTACGATACGGAAGAGCTTATGTCTACCAGGCACAGCTCCCCAGGCACCTCCCACCCCACCAGAGAGTGTCTGCCCGATTCCAAAGGCTGTCCTATCACTGGCATCACAGTTTCTGATACTGAAGAAGGAGTAAGAAAATTTTACATCTTTTTATATAGGACAAACACCCAGGGGACTATTTTATGTTATTATCAATCTTTCTTTTGACTTTTAATTTCAAGTTTCATAACAGTATGACTTGGAGTGACATTCGTCTCACCAAAAGACGTAATGCCATATTTCTTGGAAAGAATAGAACAGGGAAATGAAATGAGCATTTCTTCTAATTTCTCTTCATGATTCAATTCTCTTCCTGATAAGCCCAAGGAAAATAAGGTGCCCGCATGTTCTGAATATGGTTACTGCTTTCTGGATGCCCCAAAATACTTTCTCCTCTTGGGAATTGTGGATTTTGAAATCACTCATTTACCAGATATTCTTGTCATACACTTTCATTTTAGCTCTCTGTAAGCCTAACTGTCTCCATCTTCAAATTGTCAATCTGCTCTTTTCTGACCATTTCCAACACAACTATTCTTACCTTCATTGCCATCATGTCTGTCTTTGGGGCACAACAGTGAGGATAAAAAAACCATCACATACTTTTCTATTGTAAATATGTCCTTCAGCATTATAGTAGCTGGCTGGGCATCTCAATAGCTGCACCTGGGGGATACAGGAAGCAATCTTTAAATTTACCCACTTGGTAAGACAAATAGCGAGTTGTGTGCACCTGCACCTGCACAAAGGGGAAAAACTGGAATTTATACCTATATTGCACTTCGTGTAACAGGTTTTGGGTATGTTTACCTGAGCATTACAGTGGGTAAAATATACCCACATTACTCTTCTGTTATGCACACGTGTACTGTACCATAGTGGAAAGTGGGTGTGGCTCACAGTGGCTAGGTGTAGGGAAAGCAAGAACCCATCTGTTCTTTCACCCACTTGTCAGATGGAGGCAAGGTGTGTACAGGAGCTCCAAAGCAGCAACAGGCGCGCATTTAGGATTTGTTGCTGACTGTGTGAGCCAAAGTGCCTGTGACAGTGAAATGGAGCAAGAATTGACTGATAGAGACAGACACGGGGAATGACCTCCTTATTCAGAGGATGAAGAAAATAGCAGTGCTACTCATTTTGACTAGTCAAAATGGTACAAAATGGTCACGCAACCAAATGGAAAAATGCAATGTTAAAACTACATGTGAAAATACAGTGAGGATCTTGGCAGGAGTGAAACCTATTGGATGGAATGTCAGCACTGCCTTTCAATGTTGGAAATTGTTTGTAACAGACAAAATGCCACAAGATGTGAAAGACACAAATAATGGAATAGGAGTAATATGTTCTGAATGCACGGATAACCATACTTGAGTAAGTGTTTATTATGACACTTTGCAAGCTGAACTTAAAACATGCAGAGGTTTGCTGTTCTTTTAGCATGATTTTATCTTGCTAAAACCTCAGGAATCTAAAAGATGCATGGATATAAATGATTTATGGGTGCAGGCTTCAGGTTTGTAGAACAAATGACACTGAGGAGATTTGGTCTCCTTCCAACTTCCCTGAGATATGATGACCAAAACACCCACCAAGAAAGAAAAGGAACTGATAAGCTGGCTGCTATCTGCTCCTGGTTTGAACAGTTTGTGGGTAATTGTCAAGAAATTCACATGCCATCTGAATACATGACTACTGATGAACACAACACCTAGCAGCATTTCACAGCTGCTGTAGCTTTGGGCTGTACATGCAAAAAAACACCCTTCAAAATATGGCAGAAAAATTTATGCACTTGTAGACTCGAAGACATTATGCTTTTCATTTAGAATTTTATCCTGGAACTCAGCCACCAGGCCCTTATTCGTATAGTAAAAACATGAATGATGTTGTGAAAAGACTTGTTGCTCCCATCTCCCAAACTAAGTGGAATGTGACAGTTGACATTTGATTTACCAGTGTCCAATTGATGTTACATTTGCTGATCAGTGTAGGAACTGTATGCAAGAACAAAGCTGAAATTCAAAATGAAATGTTTGCAATTTCAAAGCAGAGAATGGTATAGTGCAAATTTTGGATTTCAGAAAGATATAACACTGGCCTTGCATGTGGCAAAGACAAATAAATCAGTACTGCTGATATGAGCATGTCAACATTGCACCATGATGGAAATATTGACAGGGAAACATCCACGAAACTGAAGCCTGAGAGGTAACTTTCTACAAGAAAACCAAACACAGAGTAGATGTTGCCAATGAATTATGCAGCAACTATGATGTCACTTGAAACACAAAACTTTGGCCAATGGTTTTGTGACTTACTTGCTCCTAAACACGTGTGAGATAAATAGTTTGATAGTTTACAAAGCAAATAACAAGTGAACAAGAAAACTATGGAAAAAAACTTATGATGCAAACTGGTAAGCTGACAGGTGAAGAGGCAGGTCCAGCATCACAAAGATCCACTATGACAACAGGAGAAGCAAAAAGCTACCAACTGTGCCCTACAAAAAAGGACAAGAAAACAAAACATACATGCTCTCGGTGTAAGTGAGACGTGTGCACAAACCGTGCAGTTTTCATGTGTGCAGACTGTCTCGGGGGTGACAATTGAAGCAAAGATTATTTCTGTGGTAGACTTTTGCTTGCATTTTCATTGTTGTTCACACAGGAATTTATTTCTGATATTATACTTTAGGTTTTGTATGGAAGTATACAGCTGATGTGAAAATGTTAATGTTTATCATAAAATGAAATACATGTCAAAAATTTACTACATCATTTTACTGACATTTTATGCTCCTGTTCACTACACATTGTGTAATATAATAAGAACTTCCCGACGAAACAGAAAGACCAGCGAGACATTAAGTATGTTCTACAAAAAGGCCAGGAAAGCAAAACACATGTGCAGTCAGTATAAACGATCTTTGTGTGTGGAACATGCTGTTGTCATGTATGAAGGAAGCGTTAGGTGTGATAATTGAAGTAAAGATTTTTTTTCTGGCCCTGGGGATCGAACTCAGGTCCTTGTGCTTGCTGGGCAAGCGCTCTACCACTGAGCTAAATCCCAGCCCGAAAGATTATTTTTGCTGTACAGTTCCATTGGTATTTGCATTGTAGTTCATATAGGAATTCATTTATGTTGTTATTTTTTATACTTTGTACACCAAATAACAGTTGATGTTGAAAATTTTGATGCTCTTTTATAAACATTCAATTAATATAAAAATTCACATAAAAAGAATTTATAAAAAGTATGAAAAAACTATATATTTATAAAAATATAAAAAAATCAGTAATTTATTTTTAAAATTTTTTCTGTTAAGTACTCATTGTTTAATATAATAAAACTCATAACATTAAAGTTAACAATTCATCAAGTGAAATATAATTAACAAATGAGGGTGTTAAATACCCATGATAAAGCGTCTTGTGTACAAAGTTGGAGTTATGCCCTGAGGATCTTTCTGAATGAATCTACTCTTCCCTTCCTGCCACCTACTCTTCACTCAATAGACATTGTAATTTTTTTCACAACAAATCAGTTATTCATATTACAGATAGTGTGAGATCCAAATTCATCTATAGAATCACATAAAGCTTCATATAATTAAACTTACCTTCTCATCTTAGTCCTCCACTCTCTTCTCTTCTCTGTCTCTGTCCCAGTTAAAATGTTTCTTGAGCACAATGAACTTACTTTGGGGTTTTTTGTGTGGGGTTACTTTGGGTTTATTTTGTTTTGTTCTTTATTTACAATTTTTTCTTTCTTACTACAGGATGTCTTTTCCCCAAAACACTGTTTCGTCTGCTCCTTACATGTCTGGTCATATGTCTGGTCACTTCATCAAATAACTTTTTCTTGACTACTGCATATGTTTTCTGCTGCTGTGTAAAAAGATGCCCTCAAACTTAGTGTATTAAAACAGTAAGCACTTATTGTCTGATGCTGTTTATGTGGGTCAAGGATCTGGAAACTAAGTTTAGTTTGATGGTTCTGGCTGCTCAGAGGTTACAGTCAAGTTGTTGGCCAGGGAGGTATTCATCTGAAGGCCAATTTGGGGCTGGAGAACCCCCTTCCAAGGTGGCCCAAATAGGTTTCAGAGGCCAATGCTGCTGGGCCGGAGGCCTCCCTCACCAGGCAGATGCTCTCTAGGAGTGGTTGGATGTCTTTCCAGTCTGGCACCTGGCTCTTCCTAGAATGCATGGTTGAAGAGAGAACAAAGAGGAAGTGCCAGTGCTATTGATAACTTAATCATGGAAGTCAGTACATCTTCTCTTCCACTTTATTTGTTAGACTACTAAACCCAACCTCCACTCGAAAGGAGACAGGTCAGGCTCCACTTCTTGAAAGAAGGAATATCAAAGCACTTTTTTCAATCAACATAACTAAAACTATAGTCCCTCCACCACTCCTCCTACAACCACTTATCCCTCTCCTCTGTTTCACTGATCTTTATCCATTTTATCACTCATGGTATTTCTCTAAAGAGACAATAACATGAGATGAAGACTATGGGTTCTAAGACCAGCAGTCTGAATTAAAACTTCAAGTCTACAACCAACAGAGAATAAAACTTTGGGCAATTTACATAAATTATTTTTGCCTGCATTTTCACACATGTAAAATTGGTCACTCAGAGCACGTAGTTTAAAGGATTGTAATGAGGAATAAAATAGAAAATTGATAGAAATAGCACATTACTTTAAGATAATCTTTAACACTGCAAATGTGACAAACTGCTACATGTTATTATTACTATTCCTATTATTTTATAGTACATAAGAGAATATGTGCACATTTCTTTCGCATTACTAATATGATTTACATTTGTGCATAGAATTTACTTGTTTACTACCGTGTCCTTGTTGCTTAAAATGAGTTTTCAAAACTATGTGTTCATCAAACCTGTGCTTTGGAAGATAAAGATAGTTACATGTTTCGGGCTTAGTGGCTAAAAATATGTTTAAAATTATTCAATAATTTATTTAAATATTCTTTCATTCAAAATGTTTTTGTTGAGTATTTGCCATTTAAAGCTATTACCTTATACCTTGATATAAATTATCAGGATACAAATGTTATTTCAGAAGACATTAGAGTCAGGATAAAACCGATGAAGGATTCAGAAAGAAAAGAAACAACTAATTATTAAAACAACCTGTGATTATGGCGATAGCTTTAATATTGATAATTACAATATTTGAAAAATTATTTCAGTGAGACATATGTAGGTTAAACCGCTACACCTTTCATGTTAAAAATCACATCATAAGAGAAGTATCAGAGTGAGGAATAAGAATCCTGGTTCCTGTAGGATAAAATTCACGTAAGATAAAGTGATGTTAGAGTCTCCATATATCTTCCTCAGGCGAATCTATAATGTTTAATTTTGGTGATAGTCCTAAATTTCTTTACAAATTGATGATCCACAGAAATAGGAGGTCTATTGTATACTTTCTTAAAACATTCAGAAGTTGAAAGTGTGAACAAATCTGAAACACAAAATTTCTATTTTAATTACACAGTCTATGAAGATCATACAGAATTCCCCATTTTTCTTGAACTAAGCCAAGCAGAATATGACTAAATCAGCTGCCTGCATTGGACATCTACCGCATGCAGACTTGTAGCCTGGGACTCCTTTGGAAGAGATCTGAAAACACGTCAGGCTTCTTTGTCATCAGTACACTTACTCTTGCTTTCTGGAGTGTTCTAAGGACACCTCAAGTCCCCTTAAACCAAAGCTCATTGGTGAAAGGGTGATAGTGCTATAACAGAAGGCCATACACGTTAACAAGCCCTACTTCACCCAATCACAGGCTTGACCAGACTCTCTTGGGTGAACCAGACTTGAGTCAGGAAAACACACACACACACACACACACACAAAGACCCACGCACGTGTGCGTGCGCACGTGCACGCGCGCACACACACACACACACACAGCCTCTTGACTGATTGTTTCTAGTAAGAAAACTGCTGTTCAGGAAACAGACCTAGACAAGGCCGGACTGCACTGACTTTCCCAATTTCTAGACAGCCCTTGCTTCTTTTCCTGATTCTATTATGCTCATTTTATTTTTGCTGTTCATCTGAATCTACAAAAGAAGGTGTTGTATATATGCCATCTGTATAGCATAGTAGGTTAATGTGATCTCAAAATTACAAAAATATACATATATATATATATACTTTGTTCTTATGTAAGGAATAAATGGACTGATTTTTATCTATTATAAAGAAAATAAATACATATCTTTTAAATAAGGTACATATGGAAGAGAGATAATTTAAAATTTGGATTATTTCCTGGAAATATCAAAAGATCGGACTGCAAGTATGCTACTGATTACAGAAATATGTTAATTCGAAATAATGCCACATTAGAAAATTTTAAAAGGCAGATTCCCTACTATTTTCTGTTCATGTATTTGTTATATATATTATGGATTTGACTTGCACTGGCCATTGAGGATATAAGCTAGACATAACAATAAATGTACCCTGAACTCTGTGGCTTATGACATCAGCCTTAGTGCAAGGAATACAAACATTAAGCAAATAATCACATGAAATATGAAGGCAGTAATATGCCTTGCAAAGTGCCTCAAGAAACAGTTATAGTGGTTTATTCATTCAAACAGTGTTTATCGAATACCTTCTGTGTGTGCCTCTGCCAATTTTAGGCATGGAGTAATCAACAAAATGATGAAAATAAATGAAACTTTGTTCCTATTGGATGAAGTAGGCAGAATCTCCTGCTTTTAGGAGAAGTAATAAAAAAGTACATAAATTATGGAAAAAAGTGTATCAAGCAAAAGTGTGGTGAGTGATGGGAGTGGGTGGGATCAGAGAGGCCCCGAGTTGAAGTGACAGGTACAAAACGGAGGGTCCTGTTGCCCATTTCAAAGCTAGTGGCTTTTAGTCTAGTGAAATGAGGACTTGTGGAGGGTTGGAGAAGTGACCTAGTCTGTGTCTTAAAAGATCACTCTATCTTCATGGAGCCAAGTAGAAGCAGAGAGCCCGGGAGACATCTAGCCCACATCTAGGCATGAGCGGGGACACTCGGATATTGGTGGTAACATGGTAAATGGTAACAAACAGTTGTGTTTAGGGTGTGATTTCAAGACACAGCAACAGAAGTGGCTGCTGGATGGGATAAGGGTAGAAAAAGAGAGGCATGAAGAAAGGCTTTTAAGAAAATCTTCTTTTGAGAGGCTGTGAGTGGATATTTGAAGGAATAATATGAATTAACACCAAAAAGAGTACGGATGAGCAGAATATGTAGACTGAAGGGTTCATTTTGTTCCATGGGCATCTTCTAGTAAAAAGGAAGGAGCAGACTCTTGTTGATTTAGTTATAGATTAATAAAATATATTAAAATTAGATTTATTATGCATCTATAAAATTTTAGAGAGTATATTATTTGAAACATTTTGTAGCACAAAAGCAGTAACTGAGGCTTTGTGTTAATCATAAATTCTTAAATTAGTCTTTATTTTAATTAGATTCATGGTACATAAATATAATAAACTTTATTTCAAAATTACTACTTTGGGATGATTTTTCTCTTTTTTTTCTTTTCTTTTTTTCCAGAGGAGGGGGGCAGGGTACTGGAGACTGAGCCCAGGAGTCACCAAAATACATGTTCACCCCTTTTCATTTTATTTTGAGACAGGGTCTCACTAAGTTTCCCAGGCTAGGCTTAGATTAGGTATTCTCCTGCCTCAGCCTCCAGAGTAGCTGAGATTATAGACATTCACCACTGTGACTGGACAGCTTTCTTGACACTATTCATCTTTAACAACAAGAAACACAAATTGTGAATTTCCAAAATTGCAGTATCATGGACCTATTTAACAAGTCAAGAATGGAGAGTGTAAAGCATATTTTGGCAATACAACACCCTAACAGCTCTGGATCCTTCTATCACAAAAAACTAAGAAACTTCCAGCCTGCTTATAAAAATTCAAAGAATGCAATTAACCTGGACACAAGCTATATTAAATCTGGTCACATATTAAATAAACCTGTGTAAATATGCACAGCATCAGGAAATATGTGTAATATTACTAAATATTTTCGTTTTATGTCAAATATTTACATCTTTTAATAGTTCCTGCTTATTTTATTTATTAAATAATTGTTCATCCTTTTCTGTTTCTTCAACCTAGTATTTATACAAAAGAAGTCATAACAAAATGACAGTGCCACCTAGGTTTTGTTTAATGTATTTTAAATCATGGCACTGGCATTTTACCTCACTTCAGGTTTTGTGCTTTGTATTGTTATTCTTTAGAGCAGCTTCTAGGAGTACTTAGTCTTAGAAGAGTTATTAACCAAGTTCAAAAAATTACATTATTCAAGCTGCCCAAAGGAATAATAAAGGACTTCAAAGACTCTGTGTTGAGCTATTTTTAAAGCTAGGAACAGTCCAGTTTGGTTTGAGTTTTCTAAAGAAGGAACTCAGACCTCTCAGGGAAGGATGTATAGAATTACAACAACCAAGCTCTCTCAGCGTGGAGCTGGTGGAGTAGAGGAAACCCTGTCAGGCTCGCATCTGGCTGTAGGCTCTCATTCTCAAGTGAGGCATCATGTCTTCTGGTTTGGAAATAGTGGTGAACCCCCAGACCACATTCCTTAAGGGTTTAGAAATTCCTGTATCCTTTGGGGAGAACAGGTGGGTTCCAGTTTTCCTTTTATGTCCGAGTTACATTGAGGAGACTTATGATGATGGAACATACTCAGTTCAGGAAAATCAGTCATTTAATCAGTGTTATTACTTATTACCAAAATAATACAACTCTTGCAATAGCGGCTACCTGGAAGAAAAATGCATGTATCTCTGTGAGTGTCTAATTATTTTTATTTGATTTTTCTAGCCTGGATTGAGTGCATATGCGTGTTTGTCCCTCAGTAAAACCTTGTGTTTTCTAGAGACTAAAGCCAGAATATTATCCAAGTGACTTACAATTCTTATGCTTGTGGGAAGGGGGCATTAAGCCAAGAGAAGAGATGAGAAACTATTACTGCAGTTGTCTTCTGTAGAGACCATAAACTTTGGTTCAACCACCTCGACCAAAATTCTGTCCTAATGCTATTAGGACATCTCTAGGAATTGTGCACTGCCAAACTCATTTTATTTAAGGTAACATTATGGTCTGAAAAACAGAAGTGTCTTATAAATTGTAAAAGCTATAACAAATCATGTGAATAAGTTCTGTTCAATTCCTGGTTCGTACTTTTTTTTTTCCCTCTAGGCCTCACGGTGTCATAAATGTCTTTAGTTCACTCTGTTCTTTTATTATATCTGCCAATTATAGATACACAATGACAAGCCATCTTATGAAAAAGGTATTATTAATGTTCACTGAATGTAAATACAATCTTCTAGTTTTGCAGTTTTTAGAAATGATCGACAGATATGTGTTCTCTCGAGAAAAAATGGAACGTGTCATTGCTATAGACTCAATGTTTACATGGCCTCCAAATTCACATATTGAAAGCTAAATCTCAGTGTCAAATCCGCAGGGTGGGTCTTTGGGAGGTGATTAGATCGCAAGGGTCAAGCCCTCATGAGTGGAGATTAGCGTCGCTATAAAAAAGGCTCGAGGCAGACAGACAGACAGACAGCCTGTTCTCTGATGTAAGGACACAGGGAGAAGATAGCCCTCTCCACACCAGGAAATGAGTCCTGCCCAGACTTCACATCTGCTGGTGCCTTGATCTTGGACTTCCTAGTGTTCAGAACTAAGAAAGAAATTTCTGTTGTTTACAAACCACCCAGTCTATGATATCCTGTTAGAGAAGCCTGAGCTATGACAATTTACTGCTGAAAAAAATGGAAGTTTCAATGATATCGAGTCTGGATGATGAAGGTACTTAGAAGGCATCTCTGCATACAGGCGGGACTCACTGTACACTGTACGACTGCGTGCTACCGCAGCCTCATTGCCTTTGGGACCCCTCACTGCTCCTCACAGGCATACTGCATACATTTTCCCAAGTGAAGGCATTCTCCTGTTGAAGTTTTCTGTGCAGTCTATTTATAGTGGGTTTTCTTTCATCTACTTGAAGCAAGCTTGAGGAGCTCTCTAAGCAGGGATTGCTAATGGTTTCTGTAAAGGACAGTCAGCCTTTGCATTCTTTACACATCATCGGGTTTTAAAGTGCCAGACTGTGGCAGCTTACTACATAACATGGTCTCAATAAACCTGTCAATTGGAGACTTGGCTCTGCAGCATTTCAAAAGTCTCACACTGGTCCCAGGTGCATTTGAGGAAAATAGCCCTTCTCAGCAGGTATATGTGAAATCCGAATGCAGTGCTAGCCCCGGTTAGAAGAAAGGCCCAGAAACATCAAGGATCCCTGAAAGTGCAATCCAAAAATCTGCCTTTGAACTTGTTTTAACAACTCCTATTCAACCCCATGAGGAGTCGGAAGTACCGCATCAAGGGCTGGTCTTTGACGCTTGAATTTTATGTTCTTAAATAATGCCAGTGACCTTCATTCAAGAGGAGGGTCAGCTAAGGGCAACCTTTCAGATGGAAGATAACTCACTTGTAATAGCAAATCCAGGACTGAAGAGTTAGAGCTTATTAGCAAATAGACTCAATTTAGGTGTGGGCTGTTGTGCTAAAGAAAAGTAATACCTTAGTAGCTTGGGGTCAAAGTTCATCTTTGTATTCAAATTTCACATCACCCTGGAGCCCCAGTCGAGAGGGACAGACTATTACCTGCTTTTGTAAAGATGTTCTATTAGAACAGGCTGCCTGTCTGTCGGGCACTGAAAACTAACATCTCTCATCTCTCCGTCCTTCTCCTCTAGACTCACTCTTCTTGCATCTTACACAAGAGCAGAGCATTTTAAGTAGAGGCAAAGTAACTAGCTGAATATCATCTGATATATGGGGACTTGCAAGGCCTACATTTCCAGGTATCTCTTCTATTTCCTCCTCTCTTCCCCTCAAGTTCCCTTTTTCAGGGGAAATTGTATCTCAATATATTCATTTTTACTCAGATAATTATCATTCACTACCAAAATATAAATCCATTTATCCCATAACCTGGTTGCCAATGTAACAAAGAGACACTAACAAAATTCAGTTTTCACTGGGAGATGAAAGGATCATGAGAAAATGATGTCTTTTTCAGGGAGGTCCAATGTAGGCAAAGGCCTCTGAGCACAAAAATTTTTTCCATTTCTTCTATTTGTAACTAACCTATGCTACAGGCATGTTTCTATCGCTTTATTGATGGTCTGTTCTATTCAAGATTCTGCAGTAACAAGAGAGAAAATGCAGCTAGCCTGTAAGCAAGGTAGGAGATTAGGGCATGGCAAAGGCTGGCTGGGAAAATAGACGTAACCTGTTAACTACAAGATCCTAGACACAAGCACAGAGTAGTTCCCAAAGCCCTGCACAGGACTTCTCTGAGAACTCGAGCAGGCTTTCATTAGGATGGCCTGGACTGGACGTCAGCCTGGGATGTGGGGTCCCAGCACCGCCTCTCAGGACACTTTTGTAGAAGTTCTCATGGGTTTCCTTGAGATTGGGACCATTTAAAATAAAGGAAGCCACGAGGAGCCAGTTCTATCGTACCTTTCCACGATAGCCCACATTGTGTTTCCCAGAAGCAGCGCGTAATTTTATTTTTGCTTTTACCCTCTTTTTCACTTTGCTCTGCCCAAGCCCTTTCTGCAGAGCCAGTTCCTCTTTCACTCTTCATTTTTGCCTTTTAAAATAAACTTTGCCACCACTTTTTGCTCATTTCATTCAGTTCTTTGTTTGAGGCAAGAAAAAGCTGGAATCCAACTCCAGAAGGAACAGCAAGCAATCCAGAACCCAGTAACATTTAGTTTGCAAGCCAACGTTTTAGAAATGAGCTAGCCAATAACATTAGGATATAGGGATGGGGTCTCCATAGGTAGGGAACAGATACGTTATTAAAAATTAATAGACAGTTTTGACCTCTATAGCTAGACTCCAAAAGCCAGACAGCTATAATCAAATAGTTAGAAACATAAAGTCTGCTAATTCCTACAGCTAAGGAGATAAAGGCAAAGAGACTAGTTCAGGGAAGGCCCCAGGTAATCTGATTAACATAAAGAAAACAAACTCTCCCTTTTGAGTCTTACATCTGCATTACCTGGCCCTAAACCACTCACCCATAATCTTCCCCTGTGCCAAAATACAAAGGTCACAGGGTTGAGGGAAATGGGGCAGAGGTGATAGACAAGCCCAAGAGCCAACCAGATTCCAAGGGCCGACCCCAGGAGAAAACCTCAATAAAAAAGGGCTACAATGAAGGGCCCAGGAGTATTTTGCTTTCAAATGCTCCCTACTCATTGAGTAGCTATCTGTCTCACCTCCCTTTCCCCCCTTTTCACTACTTTTAAATCAATTGTCTTCTAAATAAATTGTCTTCTCTTAATTTAAACTCAGTTTCTTTAATTCTTTACTGTAGCTGGGTTTATGATCGCCAGGAAGTATATTTTCTATCAGGGCAGCAGCTCACAGTCCACCTCCGGATGTAACAAGGACACACACAAACATACCTAAAATATAAATGTGTGTATATATATACACACATATAAAATATGGA
The DNA here is from genome assembly GCA_004026905.1 of Hystrix cristata. NCBI lineage: Eukaryota > Metazoa > Chordata > Mammalia > Rodentia > Hystricidae > Hystrix > Hystrix cristata. The sequence continues at coordinate 65,348 of PVJO010000614.1, read as the reverse complement.
TATGCATGTGCATATGTATTTATATACACACATATTTATGTAATACAAAAATATTAGCAATGATATCACAGACATTTAAGCAAGGCTTTGTGTATGAGCAAAGAAACTAGAGGTCTACCTTCTCTCAGATGGATTGTGCTCCGTGCAGAAGGGACCTCATATTTATTTCTGCCCAAGTAGTAAAGAGGATCAGCAGAGGAGGAGGAAAGAGGAATTCTGTGAGAAGAGATGACGGGGCGGTGTATGAAAGGAAAAACAGTGATATGAGAAATGGCAAGTGATTCCATTTTGCTGGAAACTCAAGCTCTTATGAGGATAAAAACTTGTGGGATGTACAGTTCAGAGGGTTAGAAGCCATTTAAAAGGATTTGAAATTAATCATGCAGGAAATACAAATTAATAAAAGGATTATAAGGAGACTGGTGTGTTCAATGCTTTATGAAGACCACAATTGGTAAAGATGAGGAAAGAAAGGATGTAACCAAAAATGAGGAACTATGAAGGCCCGGCCAGGGCAGCGAAAAGCAAATAAACAGAAAACTAGGACAGTGATGCAAAAGGATTTTATAACTGATTAGATATAGGCATAGGGGCCCCAGAAAAAAAAGAACAGGTAAAGAGAGGGCTACTGAGTTTTAGGGAAAGGGACATTTAATTAAAAAAACATGTTTTCTTACTATCCCTCATGAAACACTCCTAATGATGATACTGATAATAGTTCTGGATACCTATGAGCTTCTACTTCATCTTCACAACAAAAGTGATACTTGAACATGATTGATACTTTACAGATGAAAAAAAAATATACGCGTTATTAGAAAAATTTAGATAGCTGTGAAGTTCCAAAAATGGGTGAATTGATGTGTATTTACTTCAAATTTATTTTCGAAGTGCTCTACCAGATTTACCTGGTATGTGTAACTGTCTGTATAGGTAGCACTGGAGTCAACAAACTCACTTTGATACAGGATCTATTTTAAGTGCTTACATTGTTTTATTTTGCTTCTTATTATGTAAACATGAAAGTGATTCTTCTTTGTCAGGAATAGGAAAAACAAAAGAAACAAACAGGAAAAGCAAAAGCATAAAGGTTTGAAATGCTGGGGGTAAAATGTACAAGTTTAAAGTTACAAATGAGCTCCTGGACCGCTGATAACCCTGAAGTGCCTGCTAGGCCTGACAAAGGGGGATTCTGTCTCCATGATTCCTTTGAAATTAACACCTCTGTTAATACCATCTATTTCTGTAGTTATTATAGTATAAATTTTCTTTCCACATTTTATTTTCTCCTCAAAATGCCTTTTTAAAGGAAATAGAGCTGGTTCTTTTATGTTCACTTACAGGTAAGGAAATTGAATATTTTCTTTGTGGCAATTACATGACAAGACTGGAACTTGCACCTTAATCTTCTGACTCAAATTCTGGGATTCTTTCCATGAGCCCACATTACCTAAGATAAATATGGTACAATATCTGAAGACAGGCAGTTCCTATCATGAGGACAGAGTCTGAGAGTTAATTTTTTAAACTGCCCTTCGGTCTCTGAAAGGTTTTAAAGAGGAAGCCGCAAGCTGGGAATGCTTCATTTATCTTATCTCTCTGACAAGGAATAAGAAGTAGTTTGGAATTCCCTGGAGCTCCTCGCGTCTATTATGCACTGGCAGAGCTTCCTGTAATTAAAGGCTATATTACATTTGGATGGAAGAGGCGAGATCCCTTCTGGAAGCCTTTCGCCATACGCAAGCCTTTATTTAATAAAAAAAGAAATCAGAAATCAATCGAAAGCGAGATTTGTGAGGATTAGGATGTTAAATAAAGCTCTGTTCAGAACAGAGTTGACAAAATCTTTCTCTTTGAGTGGGTACAAAGTGAAGGAGCTTCTGCGATCATACAAGGGATTTTATTTCAGGAGTGGGTGCAAAAGAGCTATCATTTGTTGGTCGGAGCTGGAAGTCTACAGAACTTTTCAAAAGATTTGGGGAACAGATGGTTTTAAAAGCTCTTACCAGCTCAGCCTTCACTACTAGTAATTTCAGACAAGGCAGGAGGTCGGAACATTAACGTTATTTTCCTTCTTTTGTCTGTAGTCCTCTCAGCTAACCACCGATAGAGAGCAGCCTGCACAGCATTGAGAAGCCCCCACAGTGAAAACACATCAATGTCAGCCTGGAACCGGGAGCTTGTTTTCAGCTTGAACGAAATGTTCAGTTCCTACCCTACTTTATCTTTTCCTAACCACGTTATAAAGCTGATAATACCCATGACCTGTCTCCAGAGAGATGCAATTTTGTGTTGTTACCACAAATTTGTAATTTCTCATCCTAGGCTGAATCCTGTGTAAATTATCAACAACAAGAAGACAAGATAGTATAGTGATGCTATTTACCACTGCAAAAGATGTGGTCATAGGTTGGGATCCCCAGAAACAGATCTTGAGATGAAGATTCCAAGAGACATATTGAAGGGGTCCTCCCTGGAGACGTGGCCATGGTGAGGCTGAAACAGGACAGGCTGGCTGCCAGGTCTGAATGTCTGTGTCCCCTCAAAACTCATTTGTTGTACACCAGTCCCCAGTGAGATGGTTTTAGGAGTTGGGGGTTTTAGGAGGTGATTAGATGATGAGGGTTCCCCCCTCATGCACGGGATTTGCGCCCTTATAAAAGAAGCCCCAGAGAACTCACTTGTCCCTTCCACCATGACAGTCTGTGGGGAGATAGTGCTATATGTGAATGAAAAAGCAGACCCTCAGAAGACACCAGATCTGCTGGTGCTTTGATCTTAGATTTCCCAGCCTCCAGAACTGTGAAAAATAATTTTTTTTTCTTACAGGCTACTCAATTTATGAGATTTTGCTATAGCAGCCCAAATGTACTAAGAAATCAGCAAAGGTGAAATTCCCAGGATCACTGTCCTAAGTACAGTTTCAGCACCACACATAAGGGGAAGTTCTCCGCCCCGAGGTCAGAGAGGTGGTAGTGATATGGGTCAGGAGGCCGCTGTACTCTAAATTTCCGGGTTCTTGTTCTTGGTGGGCAAAGAATTGAACCGACCATTTGAATGTGGTGGGAAGGTTTATTTACATAGCAAAAAGAAAGAAAAATGAAACTAGCTCCACCATGTGCATGAAATAGCATCCGGGCAGTTAGGGAGCCGAAACGGGGAGGGGTGTAGGGAGCAGGTTAAAGACTGAATCCGAGAAGATAGAGCATGGGGTTAGGGAGCAAGAGAGCGAGAGAGGAAGAGTGAGCGATCTGTGTTATCATTTCTATTTATTTCGTTACAGTTCTCCGGGAGAGTTTCCCGATCTTGCAAGAAGAGGGCATTTGGATTTTGCGCCCCAGGCTGACCTTGGGGCTAGGCCACTCCCTCAGGTCAGGAGGTCTTCCCAGCCAGCTCAAACCACACCCTACTTCTACCTCAGTAGGATTTCTACTTCCATAACTTGCAGTTGTAAGGTTGCCCAGAGGGGTTGCCAAATCCCAGTGCCATTTCTAGAAGGTTGACAGGCCTAGAAATAGAATCTCACAAGTAAATTGGAACAAATGTATTTGAAAGGTAGGGAGTGTGGTGGACTTATTATTATGGTCGATTTGAGCCAGAACACCCAGCTGGACTGAGTTGGCACAGTTCTGTGCGTAGAGGATTCACCTGAGGATTGTTGCCTATACAACAAAGAGAACAGGAGCAGAAGATAGTGGCGGGCTGTTTCCCAGGGGAAGGTCTTCTGTGGCTGGTTCTACTGAGGGTGACTCAGCTATTCTCTTTGAAGAAGGAGCTTGGCGCTTTGCTATCATGGAGGATGGCTGCTGTTGCTTCAGGGGAGCTCTGGTCTTCATCTCTGCTGCGAGCATTGTATCCTGGTTCCAGTAAAGATTTCTTCAGCTATCATCTGCAGACACGGACGTACATGGGACAATGCTATGAACTCCCAGCCCTTGAATGAATCTTTTGGGTCTCCAGTGCACAGACAGACATTCGGCACTCTTCCTGCATTTGGCTTGCAGGTGAATGTTGTAACTTACAGATGTCCTGTATTAAATCTTCTCCCTTGCAAACCATTGGCTCTAGAACAATAACTAATACAGGGAGATAATCACAAAACAAACAAACAAACAAAAATAACCCTGCCTTAGGTACTTTTCTCTCCTTGGTGAGATAAAATACCAGATACTCAAAGTTAGGGAAAGAAAGGTTTATTTGGCTCACAGTTTGTAGAGGTTTCAGTCCGTAATCAGCTGGGTCCGAGGCAGGGTGGCATGGCAGGCAGGCAGAACACAGCCAGGTAAGCAAGGAATGCAAGCAAGGGGCCTAACCAGCTTCTTCCTGTATTTTATATTTTATCCAGGCTACCTGGCTTTAGGGTGGGCAGTACTCCCACCCTTAATCCTAATACTTTTAATCCTAGTGTCACATCCATGCCAAACCAATCGGTGGACTAATTTAGTAATCACACACTCTGGATCCAGCTACCTCCTATCACATGAGGCTTTGGGGGGACATCTAGACACGAACTGTTACAGAACCCAAGGGGATCTAATAGGAAGAGCACTGACTATTGACAAAACCGTTCGTTTAAATGGAAATATGTAGACTTGCATTACAGACTTTGTTTCCCAAGATCCCACAAAATCTCTTAAAGTTGGTAGTGGCACAAATGATCATGAATGGCCTTGGAGTACAGACATACCTTTCACTCTTTGTCACTGGCAAAGACTGAGATCAAGACCAGGAGAAGGAGGCTGGACACACTAAGGAGTTGGGCGCAGTGGGTCAAAGCCTGCTTTTATAATGCAATAAATACCATCCATGATGTTTTGAATTACCTATTTCTATTTTCAGCTGAACTCCCATGATGGCGGAGGGGGCTCCAGTGTACCAATAGCAGCATTTTCAACTCTTTCAGGAACAAACGAGAGTTGATTTATTTTCCTTCTCACTGACTTTTTAAGGATGTGTGGACTGTCCCATTCTGCTGTCCTGCATCTGCCTGTGTGATCTGCTCTGGCCACTCCAAACTGGAGAGTGTGTGACTGAAGCAGCAGACTTTGATGGCAGCTCTGTGTCACCCGTGAGCATCCCTCCTTGGTGCACCTTGCTCTGCTCTGCTATGCCAGATGGAGTCAGAGCGTGGATGTAGGCAGGCAGGGTAGTGAGCAGTTGTTAGAGTGGGCAGAGTCTGACAATGAGGAATATATATATATATATATATATATATATATATAAATGATTTGATAAAACAGTGAGACGTGACTTCTGGCAGTCAATCATACAGATATACCAGGTTAGTTTCATTGTAAGAAAAGATATTGAATAGCTCATCCATCCACAGATACGACAGTCTTGAATCGCAGGCAGAGCCATTAAGAACGGACTTGGAATATAAAATAACACCTGAAAAATAATCATCATTGGTATTAACAGCCACATGATAACTACAGTACCAGGATTGTGGATTCCTTGAATAAAGGCTATTTTGAAATCTGGGAAACAGACTATTAACATAAGGAAAACAAATGATTAAAGGCAGGATGGTATCCAGGCTGAGAGCACTTTAGCTGCTTCTTTCTGTTTGCACAACTAAAGAGCTAGCATGTGGGATATTTGGTCAGCTCCCCACCCCTCACCCCCGGGTCCTTGCTCCACTTTGGATACTGGGAATGCACCAAAGGACCCTCTGCCCTCGGGGTTTGGTTGAACTGGCCGATGGAAGGCATTGGGAGAAGACTGTAAGTGGTAGGAGAGTGATAGTGGAGAATTTGTTTCTAATGCCCTCCAGACTGGGTGGAGGGTAACTACTCCTCTCTTGGTGATTGGGTAAATGCTCTCTCCCCTTGAATTTTAGATTGAGGGCTGCCGATGTGTTCTTGTTGCTATAGTCTCCCACTATTTTCCAATGATGCTGGCCCTAGAAGTATCTACACAGCTCTTGCTGGTTTCCCTGATCTCACTTGTACAATTGTAGACTGTCCACTTCCCCATTTGAGCATGATTTCTGGACTTGCCTATAACAGGAAGATAGAACTGCTTTACCCTGACCAAATCTATCATTTCCTCAGATTTCCTTATCCCTAATAAGAACCAGATTGCCAACAGCAGACCTGCTTTCAGTTAGACTCAGACATAAGGCAGCCCTGTTCCAAGACCTATGCTTGAGAAAATCTCACTTACCAGACACATGGAAGTAACAAAAAACAAATCATTAAAAGTCTGCCACTTGAAATCCAGCAATGAGCACCAGTGTGGCACATCTTCGATGACTGACAATTTTAGGTACCAAGAAGTATTTCTTTATGTCTTTGCCGTGGTCTTGACACCAAAAGCCCCGTGTGTGAGGCTTTTGGAGGTTTGGCGCGGTCCCTCTGCACATGTGAGCTTCAGGTACTATTTTAGCATCGGGAAGGAAGTGAGGGGTAGAGGCACATAGGTAAAAGGAAAGAATAACACCATTTTTTCCTCGAATATGAAAGAAATAATTTGCATCATGAAGTGTCATTTCCTAGTACAGTGGTACCTGGGTTTACGAATTTAATTTGCTGTATGATTTGGGGGGAAATGGCTGTTTTTGTATCTGTCTGGGGAAGATGGCCTCGGTTGTGTTTGCAAATGTGGAGTTTGTGAACAGAAGCAAAATTTTGTCAAATGATTCTGTTTGTGAACCTAATTGTTTGCAAACAGAAGCATTCATAAACGAGGTATTATTGTACAGCAGTCTAGAGAAAACTTCTTACTTTTCCTCTTTCTGTAACCAAATTGTAGTTCTGGACTTAATCAGAAATTGGAATCTATCAACAGTTGCTCAAAGTAATAGAAGAAACAGTTGCAATACTAAATAATTCACATTTCTTTTACATTTATGCATAAATATACATAGGTCAAGACTTAACATGATTAAAGTCAGTGGCAATAGCCATTTAAAACTAGGAAGGCAAACAATTTTATTTTAATAAAAATATGCAGTAAAATTAAATGACATCTGAAATGAATAATTCAGTTTTAATTAAATATTTCTTTAATTTTTGACATTATCCATATTAATGTGTCTACTTTTAATTTTGATTGGAAATTTTCAACATTTTGGATTTTAAAATTTGAAAGTAATCTTAATATTTAAATCTTTCACTTTTATGTTATATATTAATAAATATATTTAAATCCGTAGCCCTTAATAAAATACTTATTAATTTTTGACTGTCTAGAGAGTTTTGAAAATTTTCTATAAAGGGCCAGGTGTTAAATATTTTAGCTTTTGCAAGGTGGGCAGTCTACAACACAACTACTCAATTCTGATATTGTAATGCGAAAACAGCCATAGACAATGTGTAAATGAATCAACAAGGCTCTGTTGCTAATAAAGCTTTATTTACAATAACAGGCAGCCAGCCCATTATGCTTAGTTCTCTGACCATAGCTTTAGATTCTTTTTATACTACAGTAAAATTATATGAAAATCTTGCTATATAATAAATAATATAATTAGTGATTTTATGAAATAAGTGAAAATGATTTCTCAGTTGTTTCTTTTTTATGGCATTACTTCTCAAAGTAGCATAATCTATCAATAAACACAGATATGTAACAATGTGTTTAAATTTGGTCTTCAGATACTTTGTCTACTTTTTGGTAAAGAATTTATAATGTTAAATAAATGTTAAAATTGCTTTTCTTTAAAAGTATATTTGTCAAGAATGCATTGAAGAACATATTTAAGAGTTTGTAAGCTTTATTTGTGTCTTACAAATATTTAGACATCTGATGGGTAAGTTTTCCATGGTACTCTTGTCTCAGCCTCAAAGCAATTTTGGGTGAACCCAATTTGGTATTTTCCTCTTTAGGAACAGCCTTATCAAAAGACAGTGTTTCCATTATTCTAAGAGTTGCCAAGTGACAAGTTTAAAGTGATGTTTAGCTCATTCTTCTGTGATCTGCTCTGTGTTTACAAAAATGTGTATCAGTGGTGCACTAATTCCAAGTTAAATTCTAACTGGCTGCTATTTAAAAACTTTGCAAAACTCAATCATTTTCTAGATATCTCAGCATCCCTCTTTAGGAAGAGCACATAGTTGCAGGCTGCCAAACTGCCCAACTAGCACGAATCACCCCAACCTAACTAGTCCACATGTCTACTCTTATTACTGGCTGCCTAGAGAGCATTTGGTCATTGAAACCATTCCAAATCATTAGGAGCTGCTTCTTATCTAAGTTATATTCTCTTTGCAATAATTCTCCCTGCCCCAAACAAAACACACAAACAAATACAACCAACCAACAAAACAATAGCAAAAATGGCAGCTCTTTTTCATCTCAAGCACCTCTGTTTCTTTGGTTCTCCCTTAGGAAGACAATATAAATATGATAAAAATATATTACTTAATATTTATGTCAATGATTAATACACAAAACACTGCAAAAACAAAAAGCAGAAACAAATCACCCTTTCTACTACAAAAAGAAATTACTAAGGAGGCCAAAGGCACTTGGCTAAGAATTTGAGTCCTTGCTAATTGTGATAAATTCATGAGAGTAAAGAGACAGCTTCTAAGAACTTGACTAGGCTCACGGAGGAGCGATTTGGAAATGAAGAGCGATAAAGGGCAGGAATTAACTCCAGTGCTGAATAGTATTGCAGCATCATCCTATAGTCACAACCCACTTTGAACACTGCTTTGAAAGTTGTTAGGAAAATGACTTTTCCTACTTATTAGTTCAGCTGTGTGTGTTGTCTTTGTGTGTGAGGTGTGAAATGGTATGTGTTTTATGATCTTATTCCAGCAGTTATCTGCTAGAACAATGACTTTCAACATCTGACTGAAGACCAAAGTAAGAAATGTACTTTGTATTGTGCCTTATACAAATACACAGACATACGCAATTATATAATTGGAAATACATTTTCAAAAAGTACTAGTCCATACACTGTGACACACACTGATACGTTCTATTCTTTTCCAGTCTCATATAAAAAGTATTCTAATAAAAATTCTCTAAATCATGCATTTTCAATAAGGGTGATGTTGTTGCCAAGGGGCAAAATGGGTACTTGGGGGCAGAGAAAACTTAGTGTAATGGTTTGTGGCCCTCCAAAGGGTCATATTACATGAATAGGTATATGGTCTATCTCTCGCATTAAAGTTTCATGTGGATGGAGTATTATGGGGGGAAAAATGTCTCTCTAGTGGGAAACTGAATTAAAAAGTTGAGAAATACTGCAAAACTGACCTGCGGTTTCAAACACACTGTGTTTAAAAGTGCAGGAGAAAAAAAAATGCACCTAAATTCATATTGTTACAAAGAAGGCAAATGAGAAGAAAAATGTAGGACCCACAAGCACACTGAGTGATTTTTTTTAACACCTCAAATTCCCAAACTATAGATTCATTTTTGTGTGTAGGATTTAGGATGCCTGTTGCTTTTCGGAAACTACCCCCTTCCCTTCACCACTGCTCCAGATTAAACAAACTCCTTGTCTTTTGCACCAAGAGGTTAGGATTCCAACTCCAGGTCTACTAGAGAATGGCAGAAAAAAGATTATTATTACAAAGTTTGAGGTTAAATTGGGCTAATCTTAAGAACCTATACAGAGAGATGGCTAGAAAACTGGTCCAAAACCCTTGTCACCGTATTTGTGAGGCTTCTTCCAGAGAAGATTGGCATTCAGGCCAGCAGACTGAGGGGGAAGACTGGCACTGATTGTGGGAAGCACTGTCCAAGAGGCTGGGGTCAGATGGCACAAGTGAGAAGGGGAAGCTCACCTAGGCCCAAGCTCACTTCTCAAGTATTATTTTTCTGCTGCCAATTCCCTCAGATATCAGATGCAGAGTATTCAACTTCTGAGCATTGTATGAGTTACTTTGCTAGAACCAATGGTTTGTAGAGAGCAGATTTAAAACACGACATTTACAAGTTAAAACATGTAAATGAGCCAAGACCCAAACACAGGAAGAGTGCCGAATAGAACCAGCCACAACAGAGCTTCTGGGAAACAGCCGGCCTGTTTCTGCTCACGTTCTCCTCTATGCTGTGTCAGCAACAATCCCCAGAATGCCAAGAATCACACCAACTCAGTCCAGCTGGTCATTCCTGAGCAAGCTGATCACAGTCAATCCACCACAAACATGTACTCATGTCAGTGACCCTCCAGAGTTCTTCCCAGCCTCAGACTGGGGTTGCCACTTTTTCCCACTTCTTTTGAGGCTTCCAGCTTCTTGGATGGGGCAACTACTTTTGCCCCAGCTCCCCAATTTGCAGAGGGCCATTGTGGGACAATCCAGCCTGTGGTTGTGTTAGTCAATATAATAAATCTCCTTTTATAATTACATATGAATTGTATTGGTTGTATTCCCTGAAGAACCTTAATATGGGACCTAAAAATCAGCACAAAAGTATAATATCTGTCAGGATATAATTTAGGGAAATAAAGAAGCAGCAGAAGTAGCAGGTTCAAGGTGGATATTAGGGGAAATAAGAATCTTAGTGTTCATGCTACAATGAGTTAAGATGACCTAAGGAATCTATTACATTTGTCAACACTTTTTCCCATTTCTCTACTTCTTTTGTTCAATTATCTTTCGTCCCTGAATTTCCATTGTTGAACCACCCCATCAGAAAGCTTCATAGTATAGCAAAACACTCGATATTATTACTACTTTCGTATTACAACATAGATTCTTTAAATAAGTTTCCTTTCTACATCAAGTCGCATATCCAAGAATATGTGGAAATAGGTTTTGACATTCATCAAATAAATTTAGATATACTTACTATTCATGCAAGAAATGACTCCAAAACTTGCAGCTATATCTGCAAATAACTGCATTTTACAGTGCCAACAGGTATTACTCTCAGCTCGTAGAAGTCTGTAATGGCAATAACAGAAAATAGCAACTGAGCAATGGAGGATAAGCTCATATGCACACCCGTTTCTGCCTCTCCATATGTTGATCCAGCTAGTCAAAGCTTTAGTCCCAAAATACAAAGGTTTGTTAGCGGTTTCAGCAAGCTAATCTCTGGTAAAGGTGTTATGAGGACCTCGCTTGGTTTTGATTTGGAATCAGGAAAATGTAGTCAAGTTGAATGGTGCAGTGGCTGTATCGGAGGGTGGCAAAAATGCTGGAGTGCAGAGAGGATCAAGGAACCAAATTGCTCTATTATAGGTGAGGTGGGAGCGGGGAGACAAATACCGTGTTGATCAGAAGAATGTACATTCTGCAGTGCTGTGTTTAATGTGAAATATTTCACTGTGCTTTTCCAAAAGCATGTACAGACAAGGAGGGATGAAAACCTGCAATGAATAGGCCATTTTCCCTGAAATACATTTTTCTAACTCTTGCTTCAGCTTTGACTATCTCATGGTCTCAGATGGACTTTTTGAAGTATTGAAATTAGTTTACAACTAAACTCATTGGCCACTTTAAAGAATGACATCTGGAATCTAGATACAAGATGATAAAACATTCTGTTGTTTTGTAATATGATATTCTATATTTTTACTCAGTAAATCAGTTTATTTGGTAATGATACAAAATGATTTATCTCGAGGTTCTGTGTATGTTTGTTAACATAATATCTTTCTGGAAATACCGTTCAAAATGCAGATTTAGGAACTTGCCTTCAAGGAAACAAGCAAACACATACATACACAACATCACTGAACATTCAGTGAAGAATATTTGAAGCATTCTTTTCACAATGTCATTATCATATGACTAGGCAAAATCTTCCTTAAAGCATCAATGTATTTTCCTCTCTGTATTTCCCTCCATGTCTCTTATTGTTTGAAATGTGTGACTCATTTTATCAAATCTAGGGCAAAGAACAAGTTTTAAGGGATGATAATCCAGATAACTGAATTTTCTTTAGGCTGGAAAGCTCTTGAAACATAAGGTTACCTCTAATGGAAAAATCTCTACAATATATCATGATACTGCCTTTAGGTGTCTTTTGAACAAATTACAAAAATGGGACTTCTCTTTATTGTTTGAATGAGTTAACTTTTCCAGCTGGCACAGTCTTCCTTTTCCATTTATAACTGACAAAAAAAAAAGTTTTAGACACCACAATCACAATATGCTTGTTATGCTGCATCAACATCTTTCAGATGCTTCTGGAAACGGAACATCACTTCTGAAATAGTCTGTGTAGCAAGTTTAGCTAATAGGATGGGTGCTGGTAGAGGGGCTCTGTTACTGAAATAATCTGCACTCCAGGAAGTTAACACTTGCTACTTATCAATTCATTAGTTTGGAACAAATATTAGAGATTTACTGAAGGAGATGGCAACAGACTCCAGATTATGGAAAACTTTAAATAATCTATTTTCTTTTTTGTTTAAAATTTCAAGTCATTTTGGGTAGAGAAGTCTCAAAGCATAGACCTTCTTTCAGTTTTATATCCTTAAACAATCTCATTTTTCTGTCTAATTGAGGCTCTTAATTTCTGTAATATATCATATTGTATCCTATTTTTATATTCTGGCCTGTCTGGACAATACGGCAGTAAATTGTGATGGCTGACAGAGCATTAAGTGAATTTCAATAAATTATGAGTGGCTTCATTCTGCCAGCCATGCAAAAAAATTCTTGACACCTCAATAAAAGGCAAGAATGGGGAGCTTTAAAAATAAATCTCTAGATCTGAATATTAGTCCCATTTTTCCCATTCAGCATGAGTTGTTATACACAGAGGAGAAAATTGAATAAACATTTTTCAAATCTCCATTGTTATTGGGTCTATGTTTTTATAAAAACCCTTAAAAATTTAAAAACCGGGTTTATTCAATATTTTAAAATACACTTTTAAAATTGTTTAATATCATTAAAATTTTAATTTAAAATGTTATATTCATCTTTGCAAGTAATTTGACATTGTCCATATAAATATTGAGTTTCTGGCTAGTGAGAGATTATAAATTCCTTGAGGCTATATTGATGGCTTGCTTCATTTTCGTATGAATTTTTCATGACATTTAAAGAATTTTTTTAAATATAGTTTTGATGATCATATATCCTGTAAATCAGAAAAATTGAAAGCAAATGGGGGTGCTGATCAAAGTGATATCTGGGATACAGTGGAAATCAGCACAGCTAAAGAAAAAACCATCATATACAGTTTCTATGCATTGTAGATGACCAAAGTGATGTTTAAAACATTTATTCACTCTCTGTTGCTGATTTTATCAGTCTCCAATGAGAGTTTTAAATTGCTCCCTGCTTCATGTTGATTTTATTAACTTGATTGGCTTAAGAGAAGCCTAGGAGATTAGTAAAGCACATTTCTGTGTGTGTCTGGGTGGGTCACGGAGCTGAGACCTTGTGGACTCTATCTGGTCGCTGACCTTTACCTTTCCAGTGTTTTCCTGTCTCTGTGATTCCCGGATGCCATGAGCCCAGCAGTGTTCCTCCGTGACGTTAGTGCCTTAGAGCCAGTTGACCATGGACTGAAACATCTGAGGCTGTAAGCCAAGTTAAACCTTTTTCTCTTTAATTTGTCAGATTCAGGCATTTCTTACCAGCAATGAGAAACCTGATCAATCTACCTCTCAAACTTTTGCGATAAACCCAATGCAAAAAATATTTTGTAGCCTTTTACTTTTATTTCACTAATTTTAATTAAAGTCTTTTGCTTTTCTTTTTTTAAAATTGCTTTGCATTAATTCCCTTTCCCATCCCTCCCCCACCACTCCATTTTCTCTTTTATCCCTTCTCTTTTGCTCTGTGAGTATCATGCAATAGTGACAGAGAGTAGAAAAAATACTAACTGAAATTAGGAGAAAATGTGGAAATTTGTAATTTAAGGGCATTCTGAAGGAGATGAGTTTTGCCTGGGTAGCATTGTCCTTGCTCTGTGGCATTGTCCTTGCTGTGTGGGATGGGAATGGAGACCAATACAACCAATCTGTCTATGCACAAACTTCCAAGCAGTTGCTGCCAATAACCATCCATACACACTTACCACCCAGCCACAGCTTCACTGCTTCTGGTGAACACAAGATAGGAGTCTTTTGGGAAGAATAGATCTGTATGTGCATTGAAGATCCTTAAATTAAAGCTTCTTTCCATTCATTGAACTGGTGATCTGTCAATCTATACTAATATTCTTTTAACTATACCATTGGTTGCTGTCTATTATCCTAATTGGTTAGTTCTTAAGGATAGGTATTTTCAAATTTCTTTATTTTTATTACTTTGAAGTTTTGGAAGAGAAATGAGATGAAGAATTGTATATTTAATTTTCTTCAAACATAAAAACATAAGTCTTTCGTGGTGATGCCTTCAAAGCTTAAATCTGATGATGTCAATTTGTTTAGGATAATTACCAAGTCTTTTAATGTTGCCTCTGAATGTATCTCTATTCTCATTGAGAACCTTCTATCCCTCATTCCTCATTCTATACAAACTATGCATGCACACACACACACACACACACACACATACATACACACACACTTGTCTTAGGGGCCTTTGATTGGTCACTCTTCTGTGACACGTATCTTTCTGTTTGAAAATAACTCTTACAATCTTCTACCAACTTTGGGTTATTATGACATTTTTTTGGGTGGGGAGACGCAAGAATAATCACAAGAATACAAAGTTGCTTTTCTATTAACTTTTTTGTTGAGATAATTACAGTGTTTTTGTTTGTTTTGTTTTGAGACAGGGTCTGGCTATGTAGTTGAGGCTGGTCTTGAACTCACTATCCTCGAACTCATGGCAATCTTCCTGACTCAGCCTCCACAGTGCTGGGATTACAGGTGTGCACCACCGCACCTGGAGAGATGATTATAGATTCCTATGGATTTGTAATAGAAATAATACAAAGAGCCCTGTGTCCTTTATCCACTTTTGCCAAATGGTAGCATTTCGTGAATTGTTGTACAATACCACAACCCAATTACTGATATTAGTTAGGTCACCTATCTTATTATTTTCCTAGTTTTACTTGCACTCAACTGTGTATGTGCATACTTAGTTCCACACAGTTATGTTACATGTGTAGTTTCGCGTGTTGCTATCACAGTCAAGATACTGAATATTTCTGGGACAACGAGGGTTTTTTGTTGCTGTTTTGTAAAAACACAGCCATCTTTCTCCTCTTTGCTAGCAATCACAAAGTTCTCAATCTCTACAAATTTATGTTTAAAAATATCGTCTAAGTAAAGCCATATAGTAAGTAATTTTTGAGTCGACTTTTTTCACTGAATGTAACCCTTTAGGGAGTCGCCCAGGTTGGGCATGTGTCAAACAGTGTCTCTCTTTTTTTATTGCTGAATAGTACTTATTACTGAGTGGTACACAAGACATACAGTGTGACCTGTTCACAATTTTGGCTCTTGAAAATACAGCTGCTGTGAATATTTATGTATAAGGCTTTGGACGATCACTCTTACCTCTCTTTCCATAGAAAACCTATTTCAGCGAGGCTACGGTTTCCTCGTGGTGTATTCTTCCTTTGGGGTACATAGCACAGTTAAAATTTCACATTTACATGTGTGTGATAATTCGATTACAATCAGTATGTTGTACCAGATTTTAAGCTTCATGGGCCCAGGAGCTGTGCCTGCTTTTTCATTATTTCCTTTTTCTTTTCTTCTTTCCTTCTTCTTCTTCTTTTTTTTTTTTTTGTACAAGAGATGGAGCCCAGGGTTTTGCACACGCTAGACAAGAGCTTTGCTGCTGAGCTACACCCCCAACCCTATCATCATTGTTTTTATAGTGTCTAATATGGTGGACTGACTGAATCCTCCCACCCCAAATGAACATGCTGAGACTTTTCCCCAGTGTGATGCTATATGGACTGATGCCTCAGGGAGGAGATAAAGTCATGGCGGTGGAGGCCTAATGGTTGGGATTAGCGTCCTTATAAGAAGAGGTATGAGAGAGCTCTTTCTCTGTTCGCTGCCATGCGATGACACAAAAGTAAATGTCTGCCCACAAACCAGAAAGACAGCTTTCACAAGAACCTGACCATTCTGACTTCCCAACTCCAGAACTGCGAGAATTGAATTCTGTTTTAAGCTGCTTTATGTTTGTTTATTTCATATAGCTGCTCTGACTGAGACATGCTGGGCACAAAGACATTTGTGAAATGAATGGTTGACTCAGTGTATCTACCATGATGATAGATAATTTATACATATTACTTCTCTATTCTCACAGCATCCCAGAAATTTTCAAATACATAAATATTATTTTACAGATGAAGAAAATTAAGTAATTTATGCAAATCACTCTGCCGAGAAGTAGACAAGATAGAATTATAATAGATACCTATATGACATCAAAGCTCCCGCTTTTCCCTCTGAACTATCATTTTTCTTGCAGCTAGAAAATTAATTCTACTTTTCAACAATTCAGTTGTGATCACAGGGGAGCATCTGTGACAAAGTACTATATTCAACCAGTAACCTAATACAATGATGTGATGAGATAAAAACCAACCCCACTGCCTTTTGTTTTATGATAGATCACATGAAGAAAGCATACATAGCTTCTATGTAATTTGTGGTATGCAGGTGTGAAAATCTCTATTTCATAAGACACAAATAAGCTTGGACATGTTTGGTAATTACTGTGTTAATACAGAGTAATTGCACAGCTATTTCTTTCTTACAAATTATATGGTAGTTATACTTGGAATTACCATAAAAATGAAAAACTTCTAGTTGCCAGTAAATGATTGCCTTATAATTACAAAATAATTGCATAGTTATTTAGGCCTAGAAATATAAAGCATGGTACAAAATCCATAAGCTTTGCTACCAAAGCAGCCAAGGATCAAGGTTATTAGTCCTTTTAGGAACTCCCCTTAGGACTTCCTAAAATTTTGAAAAACTTTAACTTTTCTGAGAAGAAAGAAAAGTGTCACAAGGGAGATAATCTCCCTCATTAAAATGGAATTTTCAGTGACCACAAAGCTATTGCACTGTTAGAATTAAGTCAGCAATGATAGTAACAGTTCTCTAGCTACACCTAGTTGGCTGTAGATTCTCAGGAAAAAGCTAGATAATCTAGCAAAATCTTTATGATTGCCAAGTGTCACAGCCAACTTGCCATGTGGTGATTGTGGCAATAATTAATTTATTAGAACTTGCTGTCACTTAAATGTTGACTTTATATGCTTGCTTGCTCATACTGTATTTTATTGTCTCATAATTTTTACTCACCATTTTATTAAAGCATTGTATTATGTTAATATTAAAATATCACTTGTACAAATTGACTATAAGTTATAATCCCAATTCTACTTATTTGGGTATTTGAGAGAAGAGTTTTTAAAGGAAGTTAATGGTAAAATAGAGTAGATGTATCATTTGAAGCTATGGATTAAAAGCTACAGTAGAAATTTATTTCAGTCCTGGAACTCAGGCTATTCAATTGGCGTTTTTACTTCTGCACTGACATGATGCAATGCTTTAAAAAGACAAAGAAGGAAAAATAATTTTAATTTAACTGTTTGAATCTAAATTTGTCCTCCAATAGAAGCAGATAGTGGTGAAATATTTTGAAGATTCTCAATAAAAATTTTCACTCTGAAATTATATTATTGGCCATAACTGAATAACTGGTATAAGACTTATTGTCACACTGTAAATAGGCTTTAAATTGAAAATACATAAAATGTACATTATCTAATACATATTTATCATAATGCATATTCAATATATACACAATATATATATTTACATGTATATATCTATGTAGATAAATACAAACATTTTTATTTATATATGAGGTATGATTTTTATTTTTAGTTATGACATTGAGAAGCACCTACCTGTGATCCTTGAAAGATGTAAAATCATAAAACAATGTCCACTGTACCCTAAATTTCTGCCCCTTTCTGGCACTTTGTGTACTTCAGCACAAGGGACTAGAACCAAAACAAAGTCAAACCATCTTTCTGGACAGAAGACAACACAGATACCAATTTAGGATGGCTAAAGTGGCTGAAAATGTCAAGATAAAATATGCATGAGGAGGATGCAGACTTGAACAGAAAGTCCGAAAGCATGTTTTGGCTGCCTTTGAATTGTGTTCACAATATACTGAGAATCGGAAACCTAAGGGGGGGCCAACTACTGGAGACCCTGGATAGAAAGAAGGTGCCAGACCCAAAGAGCAAAAGGAGACAGTAGACTTGCCACCATGCAAAGTAGGGAGAAGAGGTTGAACATTCTAGACTTGCTGAACCTAGTCACAGAGTAAAGCCACAAGTGACAAGTGATAACTCTGTTTCATCCAGGATACCTCCAGGATGAGTGGCACTCACACTCCTAATCCCGGCACCACACCATGAATCAGTCACATTCTTGATCCAGTATCACACACCCTAGATCCAGCCACCTCTGAAAAGCCCCACCTATGACTGCGTGAGGCTGTGGAGAGAAAGAAGATGGAAAAAATACTTCAGTAAAATTTGGGACAACATCAGAAAGTCTAATGTGCAAGGTTGTGTCAAAGATGGAAATGAATAGAGTAACTGGGGCAAGGAAATGCACACACATAGGACTAAAGATCAAATATTTTTCAAATTTGATTTAAAAATTATCTAAATTTTATGAATCACAATTAAGAAAAAAGTAAGAAAACCATACCCAAGAATATGACAATTATTTGCTTAAAAGATAATGAAAGATATTTTAAAAACAATCAAAGTTTTAAAATACATCATAAGTGGGAAAATCATAATGGATATTGCTAACTTGTTATCATAAACAATGCATGCCAAAAGCCAATGGGACCAGACTTGAAAATATTGACTAAGAAGTAGCAAAAATATGCTTCAAAAATTTCAGTGAAAAGAAAATATTTTTGGATAAGCATCATCAGGAGATGTGTACTACCATAAATATTAAATTCTATAACTCAAAGAAAATTATACTAGAAAGGACTCAAGACACACAGAGGAATGAGGAGCACCAGACATTGTAATATGAGGGTAAAGCTATTCTTAGAAGTTTCTTCTTGTCTCTTGATTTATTTAAAAGATATCTAAAATGATATCAACTTTTGTAGGGTTATAAGTTTTAAGAAATATATATGACAACATTGGCATAAAACATGGAAAGGAATAAATGACAATATCCCCATTATAAAATTCTTATGTGACAGGTGAAGTGGTTTATTAGTTTACTAGTGATTTAAAGCAAATTGAGTGACTATCATGTATTCTTGTAGCAACTGTCAGGAAACAAAGACACATGGCTAAAATTGTACAACAATAAATTTAGGGGGAAAAGAATGTAAAAAGATAAACTACAGAATGGGAGGAAATATTTGTGAATTATATATCTGCTAAGGTCTAGTATCCAGAATACATAAATAACACTTTAAAATCAACAACAAAAAGTCAAATAACCTAATTTAAAAATGGACAAATGATTTGAATAGATAAGCTCTGAAGAATATGTACAGATTATCCCCAGGTTCATGGAAAGATATTCAACATCATTGATTATCAGGGAATTTTTTTTTTTTCATTTTGAAGACGTTGTTGCTGGTGTCGAATTCTAGGTTGGGGGTTCCACTCCTGACATGACAGGTGAAGCAGTTTCTCAGACTCAATCCTATTGAAAATGGTGACAAATATTATTTTTTAAATAACCAGTTACATTTTTTTGGAAATAACTTGCAGAAATCAAATAAGCCTGTATTAAGAAAATGTACTACAACTCATTAAGAGATACAGGTCTGTTGTATATAAGCCAAAGCCTACTCCCTCCCACCACTGACCTCCTCGCTCATTGAGATGAAAAGTCCACTTCTGCTTGGTACAGTGAAGGAACACGTGTCTCCCTATTCTTCTAGCTTTCCCAGGTGGACTCTATTGCTGGGAGTAGAGGGACATTGACTTTTTTTTTTTTTAAATCTTGGACTCAGTTAGCTCTACTGAGGATATGTTCTAGGTGAGTGCATCTGAGAGTTGAAGGAGGTACCCATCTTCACTAACCCTTCTCTGTTGAGCAAAGGTTTACCTTGAATGAGTACCACTGATAATACTGGACCACTATCACCCTTGTGTCTATATGGGTAAGACACAAGTAAAGAGATTTGGGGTTATCCTTCTTGCATCTATTGAGAGCTGAGCTCCTGAAGCTGTGGTGTCATTCAGACAGAACTTCACTATTTTCCAACCCCAGCATCAGAACAATAGGGTCAGAGATTTTTCTGGGGGGAGGAAGTTTGTCATAGGAGAGAGACTTCCAAACCCTTCTCCTATGGAATTATATTAATTAGGTTTTTCATTGCTGCCTATAATACCTGACACTTAAAGGAGGAAAGGTTTAATTTGGCTTATATTTTAAGGGGATTCAGTCAATGGTAAGCTGGCTTTGAGGCAGAAACTTCATGGCAGAAAGACCTGGCAGAGAAAAGCTGCTACTGAGAAGGAGAGCAGAGCAACAGTGTCAGAAAGGAATAGGTAAGAGACTAGATAGAGTACTCGAAGTCACATCTCCATGACCCACCCAGACACAGCCCAAGTGTGCTCTGCCAATCCCTGATCGATTGCCAAGCCAATCAAGCTGATGACAATGAGGCTTAACTGTCACAGGAATTGACTTATTTCGCAACAGAATTTGGGAAACTTCAAGCCCTAGGGAATTATCCAAAACCAAAAGTAGAATTTGGAATGGAAAGACATTGGGAAAATGTGGACCAATTCATTAGCGATATAGGCTAGTTTGCCAGAATGAATGGGAGACCAAATCACTGTGGCGGTCTAAACCAATATCAAATATCACTCTATAGAATCATCACTTCAGATGAATCCAGCCTTGACTGGATTCGTCAATGAAGTTATTTAGGCCTCGATTCACCGTTGAAAATCACAGAGCAAACAGCAAGAAGTTACTGGAGGTTAATAGTTCAGTGTAGTAATGGAAAGTAATGCCAAAGCCTGTCTTCCAAGGATGGTTGTGGCACAGCCCTGAGGACTGGCAGCACTCAAGGTGGAAGACAGTTAAGGGAGTAGACTGTGCTGATATAATTCAGCCAGCCATTAATGATGTAACAAGCCGGTAACAGTAACAAGCTGGGGCTGATGGGATGAGGAGGAGTCTTACCACCTGAAATTGCCATAATAAATCACCTTAATGTCTAGTTGCTAATGAAATATCCAGAGACAGTCAAAGAAACAGGAAACACGGCCCATCAAATGGGGTAAGAAAGAGCAATAGAAAATATATCTGTGAGAACAAACAGATGATGGATTTAATGAACAAAATCTTCAAACCCATTATAAATACATTCAAAGAAATAAAAGAAATCACAAAGGAATGAAATTAGAAATCCTTAACAGAAAGGAACTTAGGAAAACTTGAAATGTATAGAAATTAAACAGCACACCTCTAAAAAACAATGTGTCAAGAAAGAAATCAAAAGAGAAATTAGAAAATATTTGAGTTGAATAGAAATAAAGATACCATAAAGCAATATTATGATAAAGCAGTACATCAAGAATACCTCTATTAAAAATAAACCTTAAATTAATAATCATATCTTCTTCCTTAAAATAGTGAAAATCCACCCTGAAGAAGGTAGCTGTTTGGTCTTTCCAGGCTCTATAGCATGTCTTCTAAAGTGGGGGTGATCAGCAGGCCTCACCTTGTCTCCCCTTCTCTGAGCTACACCCCAAGAACTTCCTCCTGGTCTCACACTGGGGTGACACCGGGGTGACCCTGGAGCTGGTCTCATTTGCTTCCCATCTTTGATAATCACTCTCCTTTATTGCCTGATGTCCATTTTTTTTTAACTTTAGCCTGATACTTTATATTTCTGTATTTTGTCCAGTTTGTCAAATGTTTCATTTCTTTCATTCAGTTGAAACAATCAAACAATTGTTTCATTCAATTTTTTCATTTTCAATTGTTTCATTACTTCAGGAAGATAAATCTAGTCTTGTTTACTCCATTTTTTTGTGTTGAAATAGAAATCAGCATAAAAATGTAGATTTAAGGAAACTTATCAAATGCCATTTCTGTGCTTTTTACTTTATTTCTCACAATTGTAAGTTCTACTGGGATTGTGTATTTTCCTCCAATCTTTTAATTTTGCTTATTCAGCATAGTTGAGTAACATTGAGGACGACTTTTTCATTGGTGAAAGTTTTAAATAAAATCCTACACTCTCAAAATTTAAAAGTATTTTTAGAAGTTACTTCAATCATCTTCTTTAGGCTTGAATTTTTACTTTAGTTTTGAATCTTATAATTTGTCTGTCTCACTTTTTAAAAGTTCAGATATTAAAATGTCACTAATAAGTCGGTATTATTAGTAATCTTGAAGTCAACTACGCTTTTACGGCAATTGTGCTCTTCTTTGAACTCATTCTTGCCCTGCTTTGATTGTTGTTTTCTACTTTTTTCTGGCAAACTGTTAAGTCTTAAAAGTTGACAGTTATATTATAGGAATAAAACATAAATGAAAGATCACAATTGCTCTATTAGATTTAATTCTAAAAGAAAAGTTACATATTCTACTCTGTTACATGTTGAGAATGAAGTTATCATCTTTGAGAACACTGAGCTTTACACGTGTTTAAAACTACTAAAAATTTTATGATGAAACGCATATATTTGTTCGTGATATAATAATTAGTATCCCTCATTCACATATATTTGTGCTACCATCAATTAGTTTGATTATTTTTTGTCCTGTGACATTCCTGTTTTATTGGCTATTTTTTAAGCTTTCATACTCAGAATAGAAGTCGTATAATTTTATATTTTGATGCTAACTTTTTCTTCCATTTTCTCTTTCTTTTCATACCACTACTGAAACTTATTAAAATTATTTTTCAGAATTTAAATGTCCACCAACAGCAGAATAAGGAAATAAGCTATAATACTCCTTTCAGTGGAAAACTGCATTAGATCATGTTTTCTAAAAATACTTACTGGCCTATTTGGACATTTTCGTCCCCTTCCCAATATATTGTATTTTAGTCTTTATTTACACTTTCAGTTTCTCACACGAGAGAAACAATGCAGTAAACATGTGTGTCTGATTTATTTCACTTCAGAGTATGGTCTCAAAATGCATCCATTTACCTAGGAATATCCCAAGCTTATCACTCTTTACGGCAGAGTACTACTCCATTGTA
Source organism: Hystrix cristata (assembly GCA_004026905.1). Taxonomy (NCBI): domain Eukaryota; kingdom Metazoa; phylum Chordata; class Mammalia; order Rodentia; family Hystricidae; genus Hystrix; species Hystrix cristata. Next base: position 42,252 of record PVJO010000614.1, on the reverse strand, counting down.
TAGAAGAAGCACATTTTCTTTATCCATTCTGCCGTTGATGGGCATTTGGGCTGTTTCCAAGATTTAGCTATTACAAACTGGGCTGCTGTAAACATGGGTGTGACAAGAGAAATAAGAAATGGAAGGAAAAAATGGAAACGAAGCTTTTGTAGATAGGGACGGAGGAGGAGGTGGGGGGGAATGGGAAAAAAAGAAGCAACAAGATATGTCATGTACAGGTACAAATCCCCTATGGTGAATGTTATCACTATGTACATCTAAAACGTACCATTAAAATAAAATTAAAAAAAATATTGGCATAGAAGAATTATCACAATACATTGCTAAGTATAACAATAACAATAGAAAAGCATGGATTAATATTCTTTCCCCAAAACATCATGTATTAACTATATAAATTTATGAATTGATCTTCAGAAATTGGTAGAACAAAATGCTGTTTTCCATTATCCTGGTTTCTCTCTCATGATCGCGAGAACTTTTAAGTGTCATGTGGAACAATATGAACGTTAAAAATTCTGCTTGAATTAATACCCATTCCAAAGATTTTCCATGTAGAGTTAAGTGAATTTCGAAAAATGATAGCTGTCTCCTAAATCTTAATCTTTGTTTAGTAATAAATTGGCACTTTCAGAGAAATTAAATATTTGGAGATCATGGAGGAAACATTAAGGTAAATGTCTAAATTTGAAATTCATTAGCTAAAAATTACATACCATGGAGTTTATTTAGTTTAATATCGTTGGTGATGTTCCTTTGAAATGAAATTTTAAACATTAGTTTTAATCCTCTGCAAAATATCTTTTTTGTTCTAGCTGTCTTGCTTCTTGAATATTTTAACTAGAGTATAATTGAACAATTTCAAGACATTTCTAAGTAAGTTTTCCAAATCTCTCTCTTTTTTTTTTTTTTGGTAGTTTCTGCAATACTGAGCATCTTTGGTACAATAGCAAATAATTTCATCCATGTGATGTTTAGATCAACACATTATATCTCTTGTAAATGGTACACATCAATATTGGTCCAACCACAATTCTTACCAGTTAACATAAATATCTGAATTTTTTTAAAAGCCACAAATAACTTTTTCTACTCTCTTTTCCATAAACCAAAATCATTATAACATTTTATGTCAGAGATCCTATTCCTTCCATAAAACTTGAAGAAATGAGAGGAATTAGAAAAATAAAATTAGAGCTATGTATACAAATTTTGGTACCACAGTTGAGATTACAGACAACTACTCAGGAATTTTCACTATTATAGGAAAGTATATAGACCTTAAAACTGTTTTTTTAAAAATTTTGTGATATTGAGAAACTGGTTATCATTTTATAGTGATTAACCAACACTTTCTTTCCCAGTTTAAACCTTAATTTCACCAGAAACTCAGTAAAATTTTGTCTCTTCTCCTGTGTTAAAACAGAAATAAAGATACTCGTCAATCCTTGCCTTAAAACATTTGGACTAAGTGATAAAGTGGGACGTCAATAGGCATTCATCTACATTCTTCCTGGTAGAAACAATGTACGTTTAAAGCATATTTCAATCGATATGGAGTCAATCAATTTTACATGCGAAGCAGATTAAAAATTGTTCTTTAGTAAGCACATTTGTCTGTACTTCAGAACAAAAGCAGATCGCAGTAGACAATTCGGGACTGGAGTTTCAACTGGTTAGGGTTTTATAGACAACACAACAGTACAAATACACTGTTCATTTCCACAGTTGCAAAATTACACAAACCAGCTCATAATTTATGGTGACTTTCCAGGCAGGTGTTATTCTGAAACAGTTTGGGAAAAGTTACGAGTATGTGTCTGGGGACATTTACAGTGAGTAGCTTTGTATGAATGTTTGAATTACATTATACCATAAGATTGACTGATGGTTAATTGGAGGAATAGTAAGAAATTCCTTGCAAGTTGACCTAAGTATCCTAAGGCAAATTCATCATGGAACTTCCCATACAGAAAATTTTAAAGTAAGTTTTGTCTTCAGCTAAAAAGTTTGCTCATTGTTTTCCTTAGTGAGTAATTCTCACAGAAATACTACTTTACTCCAGGGATCTGATTAGAAGCTGTAAACACACAGAGATATATAAATGCTAGTCCAGAAAGGACTTAAATCAGCAAATTATAATATAGCCAGGGAGCGATGAGAAAAGATTAGTAAAGTTTTGACCTCATTTTATGATTAGGATGAATGATGAGCATAAATAATGACATTTGATCCTGTCTGGTCTGCGTGCGGTGTTGATATCAAATGAAAATTAAAGCAAATTGGGCCAATCCATTATTTTATTTGTATGAGAGTAAAAAGAGACTAGCTTTTAGTGTTTAGTGACTCTCACTTAGATGACTGCTTTTTACACACTTCTGTAGTTTCTTGTCTCTTCCCTTCTAGGCTGAAAACAAAGTGAGAATGACCTATTTAAAGGAAAGCATGGTATCTATTATACCTCTTTGTCCTAATTTACATTTATGGTTTCTCATATCAGAGAAACAATTCAATATGTACTCATGAGTGTCTAATTTATTTCACTTAACAGTATGTTCTCAAGGTGCACCCATTTACCTACAAATGTCTCTAGTTTATTCTTTTTTTATGGCAGAGTAGTACTCCATTGTATAGAAAAAAACACATCCTCTTTAGCCATTCATTAGTTGTTGGGCATTTGGGCTGTTTCCAAGACTTAGCTATTACAAATTTTGTTGCTATAAACATGGTTGTGCATATATCACTGTAGTATGATGTTTTTAATTCTTCTGGGAAGATGCCAAGCAAAGGAATACCTAGGTCAAATGGAACCTCTAGTAGTTTTTTGAGGAATCTCCACACTGATTTCCACAATGGTTGGACCAGCCTATATTCCCACCAACAGTGTAGGGGAGTTCCTTTTTCCCTGCAACCCCACCAGCATTTGTTACTGACTGATTTCTTGAGGAAGGTAATATTCAAAAGGGAGGAGAAATAGAAAGGGAGGAGGGGGAAAGAAAGAAGGGAAAAAGAAGAGAAAGAAAAAAAGTGGAAAAATGTAAAAATGTAAATAAACCTGCTGTAAATAGGGAAGGGTGGGGTATGGAAGGGAGGGGTGGAGAAGAGGGGGGAACCAAGCTGTATCATGTACAGGTACAAAATAACTGTGATGAATGTAATCATTATGTATACAATGTACCAATACATATTCTTGGTAAAAAAAAAAAAAGTAGGAATACAAGAGAAAAAATATTAAAATTGTGTATATTCAACATAAAAAAGGAAAAATAATTTTTACAAATAAAATTCTTTTGATCGACTAGCACTAATGGCTGTTTTGCAGCATTAATTTTACTTTCTAAGAATTTCATGAAAAAAATTTCTCCACTGGAATAAACAAGATGATAAAAGTATTGAGTACTTAGGAAATGAAGCAGACTGATTTTTTTCTTTCAACTTGATCTTAGAAGACAACTTGAATGTTTTTCAAAGTACACTGAATTTTTAATTTAATTCTTACAAAGAATTTTGCAAATACAAACATTTATATTCAGGGAAACCATGTGATAGTCTCTGATATAAATTTCTGATTCTATTGATTTTTTTTTTCCCTGTGAGCAAATCATAGCTGTTTCCATCCACCCTCCAACCTACAATGCTGATTAATTGCGTTGCCGGTTTGGCCTGTGGCATGAGCCACTTTGTTTTGCTGCCTATGGAAACACCCAGGCCTTATCTGTTTTCCTTCTTGATTTAAAAAACAGAGATTTTCTTCATCTGGAACCCCCATAGTACAGAAAGGCACTTTGTGTGCAATAGTTGATTCCACAACTTGCTCTTTTCACCTTTAATATCTCTTAGAATCAAAAATCATACATCACAGAAATGGAGTCATATATGAGACCAAAATTCCAAGTATTTGTTTTTAAACCCGGAGAATAAAAAGTCATCTTTTTTATGAAGCTGTTTGGCAAGATATCCATTCTTCTTTGCATAACATCTCTTTTCTTTAACCTCTGAATGAGAGTCCCAACAGTTTACTATATAAGCAAAGTGTCCATAACTCATAAAAAGTACACGTTTAGTGGAAAATTATCAAATGCTTCCAACAAAAGGAAGGCTCTAAAAGTGTTATCTGGGCATTAAGAAGGTCAGATGACAGCATCATTTCTTTTATTTTAATGGATGGCAATAATACAATAAAAGCTATTTTATTTAAAGCTAATATTTATTTTCAAATAAGCACATCTAAGTAAGCATGGGAAAAATCTTCACTTAGCTACTAAATCACTTTTACATTATCCCAAGCAGAAGCTTCACACCCAGTGTATGTAAATCATCGGCTTTCAGAGGACCAAGGGGGACATACTTTACAGTATAACTTAAATACTAATGAAACCAACTGAAAATGATGGTCATTAGTCAACTGTGCCTTGATAGGGTTCCCTGTGGACTGCTATAAATTCACCATTAGAAAGGGATTCTCTGACATTCCATAGAGAGCATTTAATTTTTCCTTCAAAACAGACTTAAATTTGATATTAAATGCATGATGGTTGGCTGTACAAAGGAGGTGGCATGGTTTGTATGTGAAAATTGCAATTAATCTTTAAATGACATAGGTCTGTGTGAAGTGTATAGGATCAATAGTGGTAATCACTCATGGAGGCATAGTGATCATTACAACATTCAACCAAATTCTCACGGAAGCAAAATATGGTCATACATAGAACTTGAATCTTGAATTAGGAGTTGATTTGCATAAGCTGATAGCAAATTTGTGCAATGGTATTATATACCCTGGTAGGTTAAACAAAAGTTAAAATTATTTTAGGTTTGATATTGAAAATAATGCTAACATTTATGAATTCCTGGTGTAATAACCCTAGAGCAATATCAACGTGTGCATGTGCACAAGTGTATGTTTTTCTGGCAGTGATATGAGATACGAACTTTGAATACTTCTGTTCATACATACTTAGAATCAATAAGTGAGGAAAATAAAATGAGGAAAAATTTATTCTTTTAAAATTGTGTGGACATTTGCCATCTATATAGAGCAGAGATGGGGTTGGTGGAGCACGTCTACAATCTCATCTTTTGGAGAGGCTGAGGCAGTAGGATCACAAGTTTGAGGCCAGCCTGAGCAACTTGGTGAGACCTGTCTCAAAATAATAATAATGATAATAATAATAATGTAGTTGATATGTAGCTACTGCATAAAATTCAGTAAGAATATATCATTTTGACATTGTTCAGAAATTTTAGCTATTGGAATGTCAAGAAAGAGCTTTTACTATGAGTTTGTAGCAAAAACCACCCAAATCACTTTAAAATACTTTGAATTGATTTTATTTCCTACCAAAAATTCCATTATGCATAAATATATAATTACTTTAATTATCTCAGCATCCAAATTGCTTGCTAGGGATCTCTGGAAGGGTATTTACCTCTTCCTGGCCAGTATGGTATTAATAAATATAGTGATAGATGTTATTAATTCGTTTCTGTGTTTTGAAAGCTATACCTTTCATACAGAAATAACAATTGAACTTCAGGGAAAAGTGTTGGAACATTTTCCCTGATTTTTGCAATATTTTTCCTGGATCTATGAGTTGCAATATAAAGGACTTTGTGTACCCTTACAATTGAAAAGCCAAAATCAGCAAGAAGGGAGACAAGCAGATCAAAGGGATAAGGAAGTAACTTGTAGACAAAGAGATAAACATGTTAAAAAGATGAATTTCAGCTGTCTATTATTACAAATTGAGTTAAATAAGATGCTAGTTGTAACTGTTAATGTACATATATTTTAAATTACTAGTAACTAATTGCTGTATTAATATATATTATATATATTTAATATTCAAACACATATATACATGTGCACTTATGTATAGTGTTCATGACAAGTGTAACTGAGCCGACCCCTTTTGGAAAATTACAGTTACCCTTTAACTTCCATGCTTGAGAAATTTTGCTAGCAAAATAACAAATTTCTCTATGTTGTTAGGTTTCTTACAATATATCTGAAGATTATTTCTTTAACTTTAAAAGCACTACAATGTAGATTTTATAATCGGTCTATAATTCTTTAAATATATTGAGAAGACAGACAAAATGACAATGTAGAATGTCACTTACCATCTGACCTGTAAGCGTTTTATCTCGGTGTTCTTTCTCATTGTGGAAAACACGTGGTTGAACCAAATTACCATATTCCTCATTCCTCACTTCTGCAAGCCCCCTCTACCTTTTTGAGGTCAAGGTGGTCAAAATCCATACTGCTGATGTAAGGGTGTTTTATTCCTGGTACGTTTGTGTGAGAGATGAGAGATGTTTGAAAACAATGAATTCAGATGGCAGATCAGAGCAAAACTTCAGCCTGCCCAGACACCCTCAGCACCCACGGAAATCCTTCCTGGAGCAGCTAAAAAGCAGAGCGACCTGTCGTGACCCCTGGGGTCTCGCTTGTCCTCCTGGGTGCCTCTCAGTTTCCTGCTTTCTCTTCCTGTCTGAGAAACCAGCTGAGACTATGAGAGCTTTTTACGGGAGGGCAAGGTTAGAAAAGAATCATGTGGGCTGGAGATTTAACTCAGTGGTTAGAGTGCTTGCCTACCAAGCACAAGACCCTGAGTTTTATCCCTGGCACGGTGGGGGGGAGGGGAGGGAAGCAACACCTACTTATTTATTTAACACTGAAGAGTTACAACATTTTCAAATATAGTATATTTCCTATTATATTAATTCTTGTTCTGCAAAATCTACCAAGAATGGCGAGGCCTGTACACACAGCTGGTTGTGGAGGTTGGAACTGAAGTAGAAATTATAAGGACAAAAATCTTACCATTAGTGGAGTGTCTGTATTAGTAAAGCCAGAGCATTCCTCTCTGCTAGGACGTACTTCCTTAGCACCATTATAACAAGTGATCATTTCTCCCAGGGGTTGAGGATGGCTGCATTTCATGTACAGTCAGCCTCCTTTGAATCCACTGGCTTCTGCCCCCGGAAAGCTGCTAGCAAGGCAGAGGACTGAGGAAAGAGTCTGCCTTCTCGTCACTTGAAAAGATGACAAAATTTCAGAAGTAATATTGAATATTTCATAAAGTCTCATTTTTTTGTCCCCTTCTAATTTATATTTCATCGTAGGTTCCCAGGAAGAAAAGGGCAAAAGTAAGCAAAGAGTCTACTTGTCAAGTGGCAGACCAAAAATGCTTACGGAGGCGTCATGTGATACTGAGTTGGAATCCATGTATCATTAGTGTACAGTTGTTTGTGAATGGCTGGAGGAAATTTAAAACATTTGTTTTACAGATTAGAAGTTTGGTAGGTATCAGAACTAGCTCAAGAGCCAGATATTCATTCACTGTTTTTGTCTTGTATAAAATATCAGGACAATCTGGAAATATTTTCCTTGTCAGCAATTCCCATTTCGAGTTGGCTTATCCTGAAACATGTTATATGATTTTTTCATAACTCCCTTTCTGCATTAAGATTGACACCTGAAGAACTGGCTGTGGTTTAGGGCTCCCAGGAAGAGTGAGAAAGAATGTAAAACTCATAGTGAGCCATCATTGATAGAAAAATTCTGAGTGTTAATGACCTTGCTTCTCTCCTTACCTGCAGTCTGTGTGCTAATGACACAAGGTAGAGCAACGTGCAGTGAGCTTCCCGGGTCCAAATCTTCTCGGTAGAGCTGATGACAATACTGCAGCTGCTTATGCCAAGGAGCTAAGAGGACGTGACATGGAGTGGCCCCGGGAAGCAGATGTGTTTGTACCAAAGCAATGGCAGCTCTTCTCCAACATAACACTGAAATCTACCTCCTTAAATATCACACACGTGTGGCTTTGAACAACGTGTGGTGATTGTCCCTTCAGTTCAGAATCTCTGTGGTTTCTGTCTCGTGGAGATTTTCTTTATTGTTCTCTGTCTTCTGGCAGTCAGTTCATTGGCACATATTTCTAACATTACAACAGTTGCTACATTTAGCTGGTCTGGAATATTTTTATTTTACACCTTTTAAAAATATTACCATTTATTTTTACTGGTAGGGCCAAGTTCAGCTGAATTTTAGGAGAAGCAAAACAGTCAGGGAACTTTGCCAGATGTGCTGCATGAAGGCTCTTTGCACTGGGCTGCAGACATCTGTGATGTGTGCAGTGCCGCTGAATGGAGAAGCCAGGCTGGCAACAGGAAGGAGAAGAAATCTCCACCGTGAGTGTGTGTATGGTGAGGGACGGAGGGAGCTGGAAAGTTGTGTCCTGCACTTTATGGACTTGTTTTAGTTGCCAGCTGCATTACTTTCCCAGCTCTGTAACCACTAAACCACACTCTGTTAGGCTTAGGTCGCAGTGAAATTGAAAATGGAGGGTTCTGAGTTACAAAAGGCGGATGTGATGAACTTCATGAATTCTCTGAATAGGTCTTAGCCCTGCATTAGGTGAGACTTACAGTTTTTTCTTGGCAGTAAATTACCCTGTGCCAGGGCTAGAAACCATGTCTTATTTTATTATTAAACCTGGGAACTCAGCTCAAGGATCAATGAGACTTCAGAAACTATACTTACTAAGAGTTGGCAGCGGCACGGAAGGCCACAAGGCTTCTAAAGCTTTATCTTCTCTGTTTTTCTCAACTTTTTCATTTCAGAATGTCTTATCCCAAATTTTCACAAACACTAGAAGAGGCAGTTACTAAACTCAGGTACTAGGATCAAGTCAACCTAAAATCTCTTCAATAAAGATTTTTTTAAAAGGGCTGTTTGAAGTAGCAGCATCTTCATTTTGTAGAAATGCAGTGACATTAATTATTTTCAAGTAATTGTATATATACTTAGAATATTTAAAATATTTACATAAATACCACTTTAATAGCTTAAAGTGTTTCCACAAGACACTCAACTTACTGAATTTTTTTCTTCAAATTTTCAATTTATTATGCTTTCATCAATATTGTATGAAACTGTAACATGACTTTATGTTGGGACTGTGAAGCTATTTCTTTGGTAATCAAATAAAGTTCAGAATATTATGGATATAGTGGACATTATCCGTATAATATTCTGCTGAGCTATATAAAGAAGAAAGTTGCTTTACTTTTTGTCTAATCGAAACGATTACATTAGTTTTCACACTTCGGTTCACATATCATTCTGTGTGTTGGAGCATGCATCAAATTCATCTGCTCATGTATATTAATTTATATTCTGGGTCAAAATATAATCTTGTTTTTCATACTTAAATCTTGCTCTACACAGAGGAATGTCAAATGCTATCAGTGAAATTAGCAAGGACATTTTTGGGGAAATTGATTTCTGTAGTCTGAAATCCCTGAAATCACTCAAAGTCCTTGTTGCTTTTCAGATGAGCCATTAATCTTTCGAGGACTCTATTGACATTGGTGGTAGCTGCTTTTCCATGCAGTGCTTAGGGCAGAGGTGAGCAGAACACCACGGCCCAGGGACTCAGGTCTAATTCAGCAGAATTCACATCAGACCTTTAAACTAAACAGAAAATGATACAGAAGGTATTCGTGAAGATGGGGGCATCAGTTATAACAATGGTGCTGAGCTATTCCCTGATGACCCGGGTTCCAAGGAAAAGCTTGTTTCTTGGATTAGGTCCCTTGCCGTATTATGTGTCTTGAAATTTCATTTTAAGAGCATGTCTCAAAGCTAAGGGAGGGCTTCTCTGGTGAATATTTAGGAGTTTTGGAAGCAGCTAGATCTGGAATTTTTGCCAGAGAAAAAGAAGAAAACAGGCTCAAATTTGCAGACCCCACATGTGAGAAAAAGTTGTCAATAAAATCGAAGCTTAAAGAAATAAATGTTTATATTCCCAACTCCGGGAAGAACTATACTGGGTAGTCTGAACTCCACTGTGATCATGATTCTCTCAAAGAGTCCTTCTTTCTTGAAAGAAACAAAGATAAAAAGTTGCCCTAGATTTTTAGACTTTTTAAGCAACAGCTGTAGTTCTCTTGCAGGTAAGAAGAATGAAAGCCAAAAAAATACTTAGGAAGAAGTAGGTTTAAAAATGGTTGGAATTATTTGTGGAAAAGTAAACACTGTGACTAAGCTTTTTCTCTACCTTCCCACTTGCAAAACATCACCATCATGGCCTCTTCCTTCCATGCAGTTCTCGGACCAAAGCAATTAGCAATCTATTTGTGAATGTAGGACACTCAAAGACTCTTTCCGTCCACATATTCTAATTTGTGCATGTAATCTAGATTGTGTGGCTCAGAAATATTGGCAATTTACTGCCAATATGAGCAATTCTACAGCAAGCACTTAAAAATAACTGAGGCAGGAGTAATGACTTGGGTGGCAAACGATAAAAGCCTATAATGACTGCCGTGATGACATTATCCCCTTGCTTGGGAAAGCAGAGTAGTTATGTTAAACCTGGAGATACAATTCTTTTCTCCAAAGCAACATCCACCTTCATGTGAAAATGAGAGAAATTAAATATAGGCAGACAGATAAAGAGGATTTACACCATTTTCAAGGTAATTTATTTTCAGTGCTTACTTCCTTGGCTTTATTTTCTGTATTAAACTCTATAAAAATTCCCTTGATTAAGTTCCCTCAAGCATCCCTGAGTGAAGCAGTCCGAAACATACACAGATTTGGCCATAAAGTGTATTTTATTCACCTTGTCAAAACAACAAAAAGTCAGGAGGATAGCTAGAATCACGTAAAACAGACTTGAGAAAAGGAGGGATGCATTCAAATCTTCTAATATCTGACAGTCAGAGAATAACTACACAAGGATGAGTCAGACCTTTATGCCTGAAACTAACCTGAAGGAAATATTCCCTTTCTGTTTAAGAATTCCGTATGGACAAGCCTCGCTTATAATCCTTCCTCTGGGGATACTGATAAAATCGATAGAATAAAAGAATAGGATATTAGAGTTGACGCACTATTTCACCAAGAAAAGATGTGGATGTTTATGCGAATTATACAGCACTGACACTCTAAATAAATGTCCCATAAATGAAAACTTGGTTGTAAACTCTCACTGCAGTGTATACATATGAAGTTTCCATGCACTCGTGGGCAAGTGTTCTTTAAGTGACTTAAACGTGGATCCACATTACCCTCCATCAGTGTTGATCCACGACTTGGGCAGGGTATGATGAGGGAGAGGAATTGTAGATCTGGTTGCAGTTTGGGGATTCTTTCTATGGAGAACCACAGGGAACAGTCAGAAGAGCTGGGCCTGAATGTTTCTGTCTCCCTCAAATTCATGCGTTGAAAACTAAACCTACAGTGTGATGGTATTTGCAGGAAAGGCTTTGGGGAGCTAATTAGTCACTAGGACTGAGCCTCCATGCAGGAGATTGGTGCCTTCGAAGAGGATGAAGGGCTCAGTGATGTCTCTCAGCCATTGAAGAATACGCTGGTGACAATCTGGTACCCATTTGGTACCAAAGGGAGGGTCCTTATCAAGAACCAGACCTGGTGACACCCTGACCAGATTTCCAGTCTCCAGCAGTACAAGAAATAAATGTTGTTTAAGCCATACCGTGAGTTGCACTTTCTTACCTAAGATGATGATGAGAACCTTAAATATATCACCGAAATCTCCATCTGCTTTCCGGTATACAAAATAAATGGTTTTGAGTTCCTCTGATCTTTGTAAGGTCTCAGTGGATCAAGGTAGAGGAGTGGTAGTATCACTACTAATAAAGAGAAAAATGAAATTTGGGGACATTGGGTGACATACATAAAGTCACAGATTTGAACAGCTTGGACAAGACAATCATTCTTTATGGTACTCAGTTAAAGTTCTTTCCAGGATCTGAGTTTTCCTCAACCTTTTACCTTTTGCCCTGGATTTTATGGGCATTGCGTGAAATTTTGTCACATAATGAGACACACTTGTCCAGTGTCATTCTCTGTAGCCTTAATATATGTAAATGCAGAACTTCCCTGGTAGTCCTGAGTGTGTAAAGTCACTAACAAACCTGTAAAGCCACTAAAGTCCTGTGTGTGTAAAGTCAGTAACAAACCTGTAACTCCCAGAATACTCTGCAACTTGCTGTACCATTCCCATCCCGCCCTCCCTGCAAAGTCAACCTGAGGATCTGGCAGTCTTTCAATCACCAGTGTCAATTTGATAGCTTTGACTCTACAAGCCTGAGGATGGTATTTGGATGAAAGTAGAGAGACATGGAAAATTTTAGAACAGCAAGCTGCCTGGATAGGGACTTCTGAAAGTGTGAAAGAGAATGGGGTTCTTAATATTTTACAATTTTTTCCCAGTGCTGACATCATACATACAATAAAAAATTGCACTGAGACAATAATTATAACTTAATAGCTAAAATAAGTGGTTTACTGCAAGTCAGATGGATTATTTTTAGCCTTCATTATGAGCAAATCAAATCACTGCCTGATTCATATGGTCAAATGATGCACAGTTGACTATAAAAATAACTGGACATGACAGATAATTTGAACTATGTCCAGTTACCAACTACATGATTTGTGCTAACTTCATAAAAGTATCTTGCTATAGACCCACAACGGCATACTCCTACACAGATGCTAAAGAGGTAGCAGGAGCAGCTCCCCACTGGAGCACTCTGAAAAGGTTGTCTACTCAATGATGAGTGTCGGGAGGCCTCCACCTGATGTAATTTAGGTCACACACTGTCGAGTTAGAAAATGAGCACCTAATTTATTCATCACTTACACTTTATGAAATAATGTTAATCCTTATGTCAGGCATTAAATTCAAACAAATCATCTAATAGTCACAGAATACATTGTGTGTATGTTCACTTCATAGTTTGAGTATTTTCCTTAGTATACGTGATAATTTGATCTTGGACAATCCAAACTCTTTAGCATACTGTATTTTATAACAGATAACCATTATTGTCACTCCTAGACTCACCTACATATTCACACAGCTGATTGAGGTTTCCTTCATCTTGTTTTGCTTGTTCTTTTATATCTGTTCATCTTTCTGCAGGTCTATCCCTTTTCTCTTTAAATCCTTCCTACCCTTAAAAACTTGATGAATTTCCATTTCTCACCTATAACTTTCTTCCTGAAGTTTTGCATGATCTCTCACTTTTCTCCCCATGCCAAGCAAAGCTGGATGTTCCTTTCTCTTTGATTCTGTGTCATGTTTTTGATAAAGTCCGACTTTTACCATCTCCTTCACATTTCATTAGCTGTCCAAGTGCTGCCCCTTTTCCAACCCAAACACCAGGAAAAAAGAGAAACACAGTTTATTGATACTCAAATCTTGGGAGTTTAGCCCCTGGCACAAAGCCAGTGTTCAATAACTATTTATGTCAAATTCCCTAGAAGCAGAGCCTGAAACTCCAATTCCTATGTGGTGATGTATTGAGGGAGTACATTTATGAGAAACCTGTAAGAGAAGGAGGAAAGCACGATAAGGTGCCAAGAAAAGAACCAAACAAGTAAGGGATGGGAGGTGATGTCTAGCTTCAGCCCGATCCTGGGATAGCTCTGAAATGTGAGGGATGGCCCAGAGTTATTCTTTCATGAAGAAGAAAGGTGGGGTACCATGAGCCATATCATTCAGTTACTAACTCTGGGCAACCTTGCAAAAGGGTGAACATAAAGAATCCCAGACATTTTCCAAGCAAGACTGCTCTTATCTACCAGCAAATCTCTGGCACAGGGTAAGTTAGGAGAAGTTGGCTATTACTATTTGCAGCAGTTGGAGGCTGGGTGCCCTCTTCCAGGAAAGGGACCTGGATCAGGTGACAATGGTATTTACTGAAAATACTTGATTCTTTTATCACACACTTGAAACATTATTTCCAGGGTGAATTCAACTAACAGGAAATTCCAAAATTCTGATAATACAATTTTCTGCATCGACTCATTCATTTTTCTTTTTACCAAAATAAACCCAGTGACTGAAACTAAATAGGAAATGACAATACGGATGTTTATATCCTCAGTAAGGACCCATTCTTCAAAGTCCTGTGGATAATGATTCCTATGAATGGGGTGATGGATGCTGAATACCAGACAGAGTTCATACTTAGAGTGAAGACCTCTGACTCAAATCCCAGTTTGGCTTGTGTCACTGGGGCCGGTCACTGCACCTCTCATCTCAGTTCTTTTCTTTGAAAATTGATGATAATAAGATCTACTGCATATGATTCTGGGCAAGATTAGACAAAAGAACCTTACGAAGTGTTTAATGCAAAGTCAGTGTGGTACCCTCACATATCATTTCACTTATTCACCATGTTCAAAAACAAGCCAAATCTGAACAAAGCATTCCGTTGGCAATGAGTGCCCTATTCCAATATTTTAGGTCTAGTTTTGAAGCGCAGTACGCATAGCTGAGCTAGAGCCGAGCTGATTATCACTTACGGCATGAGGACCACCTCTAAATACTTTAGATAAAATTCCCCCTTCTCCCAATCACTTTACATCATTAACCTAATTTATTTTCCTCAGGGTACTAATCACTATGTAAAATTGTCTAAATTTATTACCTCTTTTGGTTTTACAGTCTGCTTCTCTCTCTAAGTGAAATCTAATCTCTTTAAAGGTAGCTACTTCCTTTCTTTTTGTTCAGGGCCACATCCTTGGCATAAAATCCTGCCACATACATTAGTGGTAAATAAATAACAGAACAACTGTCATACAGATATTTTAAATTATCTTATCAGCATCTGGTATTTATTTTAAGTTATAGGTAGAGTTGAATGTATTTTCTCTTAGAGGAGATCAAGGCCACACATGCTTTTGCTGTTCTGTGACCTGAGTAAACACACTTAATCTCAAAGAGAAAGGATACAGGCATGCCACTAGCATTAATATTCACTACCATTAAATACAGACACTTGTGGCAGACTCATATTTCAGATGCCCTCTCTGAAGGTTCAGAAGTTCTGTGCATTTTGAAATACTGTTGGTATGAATATTTTCAACGGACAAGACAGACTTGTCATATAGTTCTTTAACCAGCATTATAATCAAAAACTAACACTTTATATGCTATTATTATATCTGTTGCTAACTTATCCTTTTCCTTCATCTTTCAAAATTTGTTGGTGGTCTCTATCCTACTTTTTGCCAGGGTTTTAGCGTGTATCAGCAGGAATTCAAATTTTTCTGGAGTATGACATCTTATGAGATGTTTTGGATACTTAAGTTGCTTGATTTGGGTTCCGATTAGATATGAACAGCAGTTCTGTTCCTTGCCCTTCCCCCATTTGGCTGCATATAACATATCTGAATTTGGAAACCTGGATGACTAAAGTATGACTTATTAGTAATACCAGAATCATGAAAAGAACAAAGAAAAAGAGGATTGAAGTTTAACACAATTACATAAATGCTTGTATGGATATCTGAAGGGTTCTGATGTGGCCTTTCAGTTACCCCCGACCTGGTCACGAATAGGTGTAAACACAGGAATGTTAGCAGATTCTCATTGTGATTCCTCCCTCTAGTTATCAATATAACTATAGCGAGAGATCCAACATATTAGCAGAAGACTAAAACAGTAAAAGAAGAAAGAACAATTATATGAGAAATATTGATTCTTCTTTGGCCTTAAGGAGTATTTCTAGAAATCCAGTACCAAGATTTGTATTCTTTCTATACATTTTACTTGTTCTTTTTGTACACACTTAGAAAAATTTGGCACTGTTCGAACATACTGCAGACCAGATCGATGTAATGTTATTAATTACTAGTTAGTTTACATTTGCGTAAAAACCAAAAATATGTTCAATGATTTAAAAATTACATATTAACTATTTAATTTCATTTTTGCAACTAAGTTTAAAATAGGCACACTGAACAACTGAAGTCTAGATCATTTAAAACCTAGAATGCCTGCTTATTCCAAGGCGATGGATGAATTATGTAAAGAAAATATAACTGAGTCTATAACTCTCAAGAGAGAACATTGTTTCTCCTCATTTACTGAATTACTCAATGACAATTTAATGAGTAAATCAGAAGAAACACTAAGAAAGAAAATGAAAATCTAAGTTCTCAGAATGAATGAGATGGGAATTTTTCACATAAATGCTTTAGATTGTGCCAATGAAAAAGTACCTGATTAAAAAAAAAAGAATGTTTAATATCAGAGAGAAATTAAATCTTCCAGATCCCTCCTGAAAATTTCATTGCATTTCCAAATTAAACAACTCTTTCAGGGACTATGAAATATGTCAATTGCCCTTAATAATTGAATTTGCTTAGAGAAATAAATGAATAAGGACTTTAAGATTTTTATTCTGTCTGCATCACATTGGAAAGCTTTGGAATTTAAAATCCGATTGAACAATTTGTCTTCAAGACCCTCTTCTTGCCTTAGAGAGTGGAAATACATGCTGAATCTGTTGTGACGTTGACTTTCTCCAATTGGCACGGACTAATCTAGAAAGCAGAAAAATTTTGGAACGATGTAACTGTGGGCTGCCAGTGGCCATTTGGTTATTTACAGATGTTGCTGCTCCTGGATTTATAAATATCTCTTTTTAACACCCTTGTTTTTAAGTTTCTTGTACTGTGTGTTAACTTGCTAACTGTGCATGTAAAAGAAAAATGCTAAAGTGCATGAGATGTGTTATAATATAAATCTGGGATGGTATTTGCAAAATCCTTTAAATGTCAATTTCTGCCATCCAAGAAAAATCACGTTAAATGATTTTGTTCTAAAATTTCAAAACAAGTAACTGAGGGACCTCATAAGAAGTGTTTACATTTGTTCTTCTGTGTCAAATAGGCTGAATTTGGCTCAATTAAACTGAAATAAATTTGAGCCAAACCTGTCTCTGTACTTGAATGATAAAGTTTGGCCCAAATCAGCTTCTGTACACAGTGATCAGTGTGTAAGCTTGTTATGTAAACAAATTGTAAGCTAACATGAGTACACACTTCTGACCAAGGTACTGAGTCTCAGTCAGTCACAGAAGTTGAACTTCAGGCATCCCAGGTTGCCCAGTGAATAGACTATGTCCAGTAAGGCACATGACAACGGCAGCCAATCAGATTGTTTGGCCGTGCGCCTTAGCACTTCCATTTCTCTGGCTGTAAATAAAACCTGTGTGTGTTTTGGGGCAAGGTAGGTTGTAAAAACCACTTTAGATCGGGAAGCCTCTTTATTTTTAGATATTTTCTCTTGCTCAAGTAAACCTTGTTAAATTGTTCTCAGTTTTTCTTTTAATAGCTCCATATTAGTCTATAGGTACAAATACTATATGCACTTATTTTATAGGTTAAACATGTTTTAAAATAAAAGGTTTTAGTAAAGCACATCAATATTATTAATTCAATTTTATTTCATTTCACTAGTAATAATACTCTACTCCTTTTAGCAAGTGAAATATGCAAAATAACAGCCATCCATAAAAGCATCACAGACACAAGTCCAGGAAACAGTAGTCACAGTCAAACGATAGCTACCTTTTTAATCCAATCACAGTTCTAACTCATTTCACTTTTCTACAGCCTTTATCAGTCTTCAAGTGGACCAAAATAATTCTTTACTGTGTAAGACAATTTCATTCAATACTCAGACTATTTCAAGATATATAATATTTTTTAATTTATCAGTGCAATATATTTCATGGATGTGTGGACAAGAGCAGAATAAGAAAAATATGATGTCATAACTCACGACCACAGGAAATCACTATTAATGTTTTCATTGTATAATTTTCTCTTACATACACACAATATATAATTGTAAAATAATATACAGCATTATACTATACATTCCGTTTTGCTGTCTGTCTTTGTCACTTGACAAACTATTATGAAATGTTCCCGTTCCAATTCATGTACTTCATCTTTTGCTTGGCATTTATTATCACAACTCTCCCCTCATCGTGCTTGTGACTAAACCATCCTTGAGGGAAGTCTGATAATTTTCTTTTATCAGCCTCCAGCATTTTAAGCTGTTGTCTTTACCTAATTTTGCCTGGTATGCGCTGTGCTGCCCTGCCTGCCTTCTGAGCTCTTATCTGCCCAAGGAATGTATAGTCTATTGTCTTTTGACCATTAGATTGTTTCCATTTGTTTTGTATTTTCCTCAAATGTAGATCATTGGGTGTTGATCATTTGTGTCACTTCAGTATCACATTAGCTTTGCTCTTCTATCATTTTTTTGACCCTTTGCTCTGTATCCTTGGAAAATTTCTTAAATACGTTTCCTACATCATAGATTTTTTTTTTATCATGATTGATTCTTTCATTGCTCTTTATAATATAATTAAAAATTCCAGTATGGTAATTTTTACTTCTTTCTTGAACTTTTCTAACCTCTTATTTTATTATCATATCAAAGTGTTTAATCTTCAGTTCATGGAAAATATGTGTACCAGTATTTTCTTTGAGCAAAAATTGATCCCATCTAATTTTTTCCTTATGTTTCTCATTTAGTATATGTTTGGGAACCATGATTTTCATCTACTTTTAAGTTCCTTATAGATTTTTTATTTTGCAGAATAGTTTTAATAAATCCTTTGTAACCTTTTTTTTTTCCAAGTAAAGGGACAATGCCTCCTTTCCTCCTATATGTTATAAATGGATGTTCTTTACAACTCTTGTCTCTATTGGTACCTTGTGGTCAGAAGGTAGACTCAGGTTATAAACATGAATCTGGGGAAAGAGAGATCTACCTGGGGTTGAATATTCTACTCTGAGGGAAAATCCTTTTCCGCATAATTTTTTTCTTTCTGTTCAACAAACTATATTGAAATACGATTTTCCATCATCTAAATTTCTGTTTACTGTAGCTTCCATTCTAGGCATGTGTTATAGTTGTCATGAAGTTCTTTTTTCAGCTTGTTACTCTTACTATTATAGGAGAAGGCATCCCTGGGCAAGAAAAGGGCCTAAAGCATCCATTATTTTATGTCTCTCCTACTCAGAAAAGTGTCCATCATAAGAAGCACTTTTAGGATAAACAGCTTCTTCAGTATACTTCCTATGTTTTCTCAGGGAAAAAGTTTCTGGATGCTGTTAAATCTCTAAGGGTGAAACATGACTCAAATTGATATTGGTATCCCCATGCCAAACGTATAAGAAACAAGAATTATATACTTTATATTAACGATATTATAGCTGAGTTTTAAACAAATAAATGAACAAAAGTAGGGAAAATGTTCTGTAGGATTTGTTTTTACATTTTATGTTAAAATTAGCTCTTAATCTGTTTCTATTTTATATAAATATATAGAATATATTTTTTCATTTTGTATAAATATATAGATTTGTATACATGTATAGGTACATTCAAATATATAAATATATAAACTAAATATATAGGCACATATATGAGGGAGCCTTTTTATATACTTTATTTGTATAATTTTTCAAGGAAATGTAAATTGAATTATTTGTTTAAAAGATTATTGAAAGACAGTTCTAAGGTACTGTGCTCTAGGGAAAATTATTCAGAGTATAGTCGGAATAAATGTAGATATACAGGTAAAAGTATAAAAACAGAATATATGAAGAAAAATACTAATAACATACTATAGGGACACTATATTAACAATTAGGTCTTTATATTTTGCTTATAGTATTGTTTTACTAAGTCTTCAAAGGAATCCTGTGAATAAGAACTTATTACCATCATTTTATAATTAAAGATACTGAAATTCAGAGAATACAGATGATGGTACCCAGAGAATTCATGTATTTAAATTCTCAAATGATATTATTTGGAACAATACATTTTCTCAGTACAAAGAAATACATAATGGTTGCTAGCGATTTACCCCAAAATTTTATTCTTTAGGCTGTATTTACCTTTTAAATAATAGAAATTAAATTTACCTATGAAACAGAAATTATAAAGGAATTCGGTCAACATCAAATCACTGAAAACTTGGTGATTCAATTTTCTTTTGCATTTAAATTATGCTATTTAAATTGTAATTGTTTTTGTTTTTTGCTGTTCCTCTGGTTTTGGTCACTATAGAGATCTGTAGCTGGAATACCATGAAGTAAGAGTTGGGGAAGGAACTCCATATCACCATATTTTCTAGCAGTCTGAAGATATTCTGCAAATATTCAATGTTTTGAGTGATATGACATGCACATTTTTTCATTTTGTATTTTAATACCATTCTCTTGTAATCCAAGTGTTTAAAGAGGGATTTTTTTAAACCTCCTAGCTAATGCCTAACTCCCAGCACTTTGTATTTCTTATAAAGTGTGTATATTAAATGTGAACCAAACTTTCACAATGGGAGCCCAAATTTACTTCTAATAGAAAACTTTTATTTCTTTTTTCCTTTTCCTCTCTTCAGTCAAAGGTATATAAAGTAGTGACTAATTTCTAAGAAATGACATTTTGACAGAGTCTATGGTGGAGTATTATGAAGTGACCTCCCCTCTTACCCTATAGAACTGTACTTTGTTGTCCTGATCCCCAAACTGGTGAGAAAATTGAACCTTTGGTAATCATCAGGTTTTTGATAAAGTAAAGTGCAAAAGATGACAATGAAATAGTAAAACACACGTAATCATGTTTCAACTGGAGAAAAATAAAGGAGGGCAAAAAACTAGACTACTGTGTGTGACTCTGCAAATGTTTGAGAGTATGATGGATGTGCTAAAAATTGTGCAAATCTCCTTGCTATTCTGTCTTATACAGTACAACTGGTAAATGGATTTTATTATGTTAGAGGACAGGGCTATCAGAAAAAAAGAGTGGGAAAAATGAAGACTAGTCATCTTTTGTATAGTATCAATGGCCATGAGTAAAATCAGATAGATTTTTGAAAAGTTTAAATTGTTTTAAATCGCTGTGATAGATGAGAGTACATAGACTCTTAAATATTAGTATGCCTATCTCTTGAACTAACAACATGTATTACACAATTGTGTTACATCAGTAGCTTGAGTTAGTCTCAAGGTAGCCTTAAAATATATGCTGTAATTGCCACATTTATTTCTCAGGTTTATATTGTGATTAAAATGATGAAAACTTACAAGAAAATGTTTAATTATATGAAAGAATAGAGATAAAACTTAGTTTTACTCGATACTCTCAGTATACAGTTTGGATTGGCCACTTTTTACTTTGTTTATCTCTATCTTTGTTTTGTTACTATCTCCTAACTGTAGTATAAAGCCTAGAACTCAAAGACCTGTGGTATTTCCTATTCATGTGGATTAGTGCTCAATTTATGCTTGTTCAATATGTGGAAGGAAACACAAATTTAGGGCAATTTTAAATTCATTTTTTCTAACTGTGGGAGAAATTATGTATGATGTGCAATAGGAAAGCATTAGTTCTTGTTAAAAAAAAAAGGGAGCTAGGTATTATGAATTTGACTTCAGGTTTGTAGAAACTAAAAAAAAAAAAATGCTAGATATGCACAACACTAAGTTTTACAAGTTAAATATAAAGTGCCACTCTTGACAAATCAGTGGGAAAATTGTAATTCATTTAATACGTTAACCCAAATTTCTAATTGCTTTTAAAAAATCGAAGTGGTCCAAAAGATTCTGAACAAAATGTCAAGTATATAAAAGGCTGTTCTTCTACTGAGATGAATCAGAATGGCTATGTGAATTGTGAAAATATTGAAATGTTTCTATACCAAGTGTAGGTCATGCCTGCCTAGCTTTCTCCTGACTTGGGGGCTGGATCTCCTGCATCCACGTCGGGGTAAGGGTGGAATATCAACCTGATTGGCTTTGGGATCCACAGAAGGACTAGGGAAATCACTTTCAGGTGTCTGTGGGTAGGTCACAGAGACACTACCTCAGGTTCTACCCGGTCCCTCACCCCTTCCTCTGTAGTGCTGCTCTTCTCTGCTTGTCGGCCACCATGAATGAAGTAGTTTTTCTTTACTACACTTTTCCAACATGTTTCTACCTTGGGTCTAACTGACCAAAGGATGTGTCACTACTGAAGAGTTTAGTACCATTACAAATGGAGCTAAGTACTATGTACAGGGGAAGAAAGATGTCTTGAGAGCATCTTGGGATTCAGCAAGACCCCACCACAGTCGTGAAGGTGTAAAAGCATAAATATTTTATTTGAGAAGAGATCCTCTAAAACGGTTGATAAGAAGGATCACTAAGGAATTGGTTCGCAGGGTTCACTGCAGCCATGGTCCAAGGAGGACTGGCCACTGCTCTCAATGGCAGTGGATCTTGGTATGGTACATATGATACTGTTTTTACAGGCATACAGAATATAAAAGTTGTGAGATCAGAGAGGCTTCTACCCAAATTTTAAAGAGAAGGCTGAGAATCAGAGAGTGTCCCCATGAGAGGGGAGTGCATATAGGTGTTGGAATGAAGTCGAAAGTGCAGTGGATATTCCCAGCAAATTAGAGATACGAGGAACATGGAATATGTGCTGAGAAAAACTGTAAGCTTTGAGTGCAGCCAGCCCAAATTTATCAGAACTGCTAGGTAAAATTTTGTTTTCCAAGAAAGGGGCCAGGGGCTGGGGATTTAGCTCAGTGATTAGAGTGCTTGCCTTGCAAGCACAAGGCCCTGAGTTCGATCCCCGGCACCACAAAAAAAAAAAAAAAAAAAAAAAAAAAAAAAAAAAAAAAAAAAAAAAAAAAAAAAAAAAAAAAAAAGAAAGGGGCCATGTTGACTGACCAGCAAAGCCATAGAGATGGGGCTGTTCAAGTGCCCTGGAAATTACATCTTACTACTGTGTACCCTAGATGCCAGATGTAGAGCTACAGGATTTGATGTTTGCCCTGCTTTGCCCTGATTCTTTACTATCCCCTATTTCTCTCTTGGAATAAGAATGTTTACACTTTGCTATTGTACCTTGGGATTATGTAACTCATTTTTGATTTTTGCAGAGGTTCAGATAAGAGTTTGGCTTGAATCTCAGAAGTTACATGGACTTTGACTTTTGAAAAGTGACGGAACTGTTGAGACTTTGGGAGGGATTGTTGCATTTCTTGTTGTATGTAAGACACTTGTATTATGTTAGGTATAATTATAAATTTGCTATTGTCTTTATTTGGAGATTAAGTATGGGTTAAGAAGATGCATTTTGGGTATGAAGCTGGAAAGTTTCTTAAATATTGCAGAGATGTACTTCATAGAAATGTATTTGCAATGGCTCAATGTTGTTTTCCATTGTTCGAGAATAATATTTTCTATTTTAGCATTATAAAATACAGTGCCATCTCAGCTCATGAATGCTTTTTGCTTGCAGTTTGGTTCACACGGAAGCACCTGGTAAAATTTTGTTTTTGTGAACTCTGCACCTGGTGATGAACATAACCTCAGCCATCTTTCCTGTGTGAACATAATAAACTTGACCATCTTTTCCAGAATTGTGCATGGAATTAAGTTTGTGAACTGACATACCACTGTATTCTCAAACCTATCTGTGCAGATGACTGCATATGAATTCTAAAAGAAGTGATGGCCAACCCTTTCTGGTACTGTACTCCATTATTATATGTTTTGATATTACAATATATAAAATCATAGATGTATTCTACCAATATGATTATATGCATAAAATTCACTTTAACTTTAAAACTTTCAGTGTGAGATGATAATTAAGCAATATTTGATAATACAATTTAAATTATTTATATTTTATAAAATACCATTTTATAAAAATTTATATATAATTTATATTTTATAAAATACCATTATATTTGTTATGCTTAGAAGATAATGACTCATAACAATAACTTTCTGTGCTAATGATATTATTTCATCTGTTTCAATTTTATGTAAAATAATTTTTTAATAGTTAGTGGCACAGTAGAGCAAACTTTGTGAATGTAAGTTAATTTAATTCCTTTAATTTGTATGGCTCTTGTAACTGTAAAAAATAACCTTAGAAAGACACAGAAATCCAAATAGGAAAAGGGATAATCAGCTACACTTATCAACCCTTAAATTTATGTTATAATTTCATTTGAGTAATTATGTGGAGGAATTTGATGAGATTCAGCTTTTCAATTTTTATCTTTTCTAATGTCTATCAATTCTTCTTTCAAATAACTTAGAAGGGGTTAGAAGAGTAGATTTTCTTGCAAATGGGTGTAAACACCCCTGAAACTGTTTGGAGTATTAAAATAGATTCGTATGTACACAGATGAAACTCTTAGGTAAATTTTGGAAAGTAATAATCTAACTAGGCAAACATCTCCAAACAACCACTTTCAAAGTTCTGTGTTCACAATCTGTATGTCTTGTGTAAAGCCACTGCTATTTCATATTTTAAAGTACTACTCTTATCTCGAAAGTGTGGATGAAGTAGGCTCATTTTTTTCTGCAGTATCTGTTAGCCATGTACTATATAATTGACCACCACTAAATTTGAAATATGGACTTATATAACTTTACTTAAATCTTTCTTTTCTATTATAAAGTTTCATGCGTGTGTGTGTGTGTGTGTGTGTGTGTGTGTGTGTATTGGTAGAATTAAATTCACATAAATCAGGGCAGTTATTCAGATCTGGAATATTCCCC
Source organism: Hystrix cristata (assembly GCA_004026905.1). NCBI lineage: Eukaryota > Metazoa > Chordata > Mammalia > Rodentia > Hystricidae > Hystrix > Hystrix cristata. The sequence continues at coordinate 17,822 of PVJO010000614.1, read as the reverse complement.
AACGCTCCACTGGTTAAAGTTCCAATCCCCAGCTTGGGGTTATTGGGAGATGGTAGGAACTAAGAAGTGGTACTTAGTGGGTGATCTTCCAGTCATTGTGGGTATGCTTTCAAAGAGGGTGGTGAGAATTTGTACTCTTCATCTTCTTCTCTTTTGTTTCCTGTCCATGATGCACTATTTAACATTATTAAATATTTTAATTTGTGAACATTCTACTTAAAAGCGCATTCTCTACCTCTTGTGAATAATTCCTCTCAAGAAAAGTAAACACCTATGTTATAGTTTTCCATATTAAAATGTTATCTAGAAAATCCACCTTTATATAAGCTAAAATAATACAGACCTATATGTTCAATTTTTCAAGAGTTCAATTTTTAATTACTAATCAACTTCATTAGCTTCAGCTTCTTGTCTGAATCTTCATATTTAGAAGAAAATGCTTCAGAGATGATTAGATTAGATGGGGAGTAGAAATTGATTTTACTAATGTCAACTCTTATATCCTGTTTGTATGCAAGTTTTTTTTTTACCAATACCTATTACTAGCTATCACTTAATTATACTAAGTTTAAGAAATTCAGTTTTAACATCCAAGACTTCAGAAGAAATATCTAAATATAGATTCCAAATGTTTCTTGTCTAACCTGGGACCTTAGGCATCAATGCTTTCAAGTAAATTTTCTTTTTAATTTTTTTAGAAGACACGTTATTTTTAAAAATCCATATATGCCATTTACCTTAAATATCATGGTAAAATATTTCGAGTTGTGACAAGATAGGATTTATATATTTGCATTTTCAGAGCTCTGAGAGAATCAGAAGAGGGAACTGTACAACTGACAGGTGTTTGTAAGGCTCCAAACTGTCAGAATAATTTGAAAGCAGATTAGTTTTACAGATTGTCCATTAACATATTCAAAAAGGGGCCATCATGAGGGGCTTGTTTCCTGTATGCTTGTGCATAAAGTGAATCTTTCTGTAAGAACTTTTTTTTTTGTGTGAACTTGGGGTTGAAAAGTGGGCTAGCCAGAGACCAAGAGAAAGAGAAAGATGTTCTACAGTTGAAAGGGTCATAGGTGAGGTTTCATATAACATCTCCAGCAAGTAAAACCAAACTGAAACTTTTTCTGAAAAACTCTGTCGATCTCATATTTTCCCCCTAACTACTTACATAAAACTTGCCTGTGAGGAATAAAGAGTCCTTGAAAAAAATGATTTCCATTTTTATTATTGCATGAACTTACAATTGTGTTTGTGTGTATGTGTGTGTGTATGCTCACATGCGTATGCTTGTGTGGGTGAGATGTTTATGTATTTAGAGGATAACTTGCCTTTCTAGTGTAGTGTATAAAACCCATGCTAAGTAAAGCATAGGTTTCCCAAATAAATATTCCACTACCCAAGAAAACAACGTACCACAATAAAAGTAGAACATCATGCTTTCCCTTGATTTGGGGTGGTGTTGGTTATAATACTATTTTAGGATTCCTGTTTTTCCAGGCACAAGTCAACATTTGCTTTGGATTCACATCCTGAACATATGAATGCAATTTACTTTTGAAAATTGCTTGCTTTAAGTAACAGCGATGTGTCAGAAAGACTGGAGGGTCTTCCAAACCTGTGTTTAGTGCAACAAGCTTCTATAAAACTTTGCCTTCACAGGTGAACCAAAAATGTCAGGAACTCCAAAATCTTTGAACCAATAAGCAATTAAATCCTTGAGGGCTTTATCACAATGTTTACATTTTATGCTTAAGTATATATATATAGGATAGATACTCACTTGAAACTTGGGCACTTTTCCAAGTATATGAGTGGATTTTCAGTTTTGGTTTGCTTTCTTATGTTTGACCTGTGTGACCACCTTGAAAAGTATTGCGGACCTTTGTCTAGGGAGGGCAAACAGCACTAGCACAATGGAGGAAAAGTTGTGGTCAGTCTCACCCTAGCCTTAGGGTTAGGCCTTATCTGGTATTGGAACACAGGAAGGAAGATCAGGTACATGGGGAATGCTTGAATTCTGTCAAAAGGAGACCACAGATGTTGATTAAGTCATGGTACCAAGACAGGCCAGAATTCTTGGAACTATCCAATATTGTGTTGCCTTATGGGTGCTATGGCAGAGAATCCAAGAAAGATCTAAAATAATGTGGCAGAATGATAAAATTAGGGGTAAGCTAATTTAGGGAACTATGTTTTATGAAATGCTGGGTTTCTCTTTTCCTGTGCCCAGTATATTCTTAAGGATTCAAAGTAAGACCTTGTAAAAATTGAGGTGGGCTTAAAGTTGCCAACTAACACCTTGATATAATCAACTACAAAAACGTTATTAAGTAGTCGTTTAAATTCTCTGTTCTCTGGTTCTGGCTTCTGCCTTTGAAATGCAGTTCAAATTGCTTTTAGATTATAGGTACACAGCTCTAAAATAAAATACAGTAAGAGATACAGCAGAACTTTAGATATAGAATATTTTTGTTCAGTGATTTTTGTATTCCAAAAATCTTATTATGTTTTTCCCCCAATTTCCCCTGAATGCTTATGTGTACAAATTTCTGGCTTTCAAACTGTGTTAAAATTGTGGGGGCATAATCCCATCAATAAATTAATCCATGAATAAGCTTGTAGCTGAATGGGCTGTAAGAGGTAAAGATATAGCCTGGAAGGGTATATCTTCTCCCCAGCTCTTTCCCTCTCACTCTGCTTCACACCCACTTCGAGGTGAGCAGTTTTGCTGTGTCATGCACTTCTGCCATGAAGTTTTTACCTTGGAAGTAGGTCACCATGGACTGGTACCTCTGAAAAAGTGAGTCCCCAAAGCTCCCCACTTTTAAATTATTCTTGGTATTTTGTCACAGTGACAAAAAAGCTAATGTTGTGGTTTATGTCTAGATGTCTTCCCAAAGCCTCATGTGCTAAGAGGTGGCTGGATCAGAGGTGGCTGGATCTAGAGTGTGAGATGCTGGGATAAAGGGCGTGTGATTACTAAATTGATCTACTGATTGGTTTAGCATCCTTCTTGTCCTAGCAGCCTGGATAAGATATAAGGCACAGGAAGGAGCTGGTTACCCCCTTGCTTACCCCTTTGTCTGGCTTGCTGCTTTCTGCCTGTCTGCCATGCCACCCTGCCTCTGATCTAGCTGATTGTGGATTGAAACCTCTACAAACTGTAAGCTAAATAAACCTTTCTTCCCTTAACTTTGGGTGTCGGGTGTTTTGTCTCAACAACGAGAGAAAAGTAACTAAGACAGCTGACTAACACTTATGTCAACATTTCAGCAACAGATATAGAAGTAGAAATAAAATCTGTATTCTCTTTAATAACTCTAAAATGTCTGTGCTTGAACTGAAGCATATTACTTCTCAGGTTTATATTAAGTTTCCTCCTGAATCTTTTAAAATCTAGAATACATTAAACTTTTCACAAAATTCTTAATATACTAGAAAAGACACCCCTGAAAGGTGAGAAAGTAGTTTTACATAGATGTTATAACAGAAATAATAGTTGGTCAAATGAAAAGGCATTGAAAACTGAAAGATAAACTTAGAAAAGTAGCACAAAAGTAACAATTTTCAAAATAAAGGAACCACCCAAACAAATTAAAATTTTACTTGGCATTTTTCTTTTTAAAAGGACTATGCATGTGTGGGCTGAAAGCTTGGAGAGCTTTTCATAAGCAATAATTGCAATTTGTAAATGGCATTTGCACCTTTGATTATTTTTTATCATCTAAGAGATTCAGGTACGTAGATCTCAATTTCTGGTGATTACAGTGTAATGAAATTACTGAATTGTTCAAATTTTTAATTATCCACATCAATCTTATGCATGTGGATTATCTATGACAAATTCTTAATTGCTTTATATCAGCATCCACAATTGTTATCACCACCTCGTCCCTTTAAGCAAATAAAATGTGTTAAGGAATGTAAATTTACCTTTATAACAATCATAGGATTATAATTAAAATAAATCAGCTGTCCAGGCAAATATAAGTGACTTATCACTTTCTTTAAGTGACTGAAAAGTGGCTTTACTTTCTTCCAGGTATTCATGGTCCTGAGAGCCTGAGGCGATTTAGTCGGATGGCATGATGCCTTCAGACCCAGACCGTCAGCCTCCGCTAGCCTTCAGAGTCAAGCTCAGTCTTCCCTGCAGGGATTCACTGACTCCTGAGGGAAAGGTCGGGACAGATCTTCCTCCAGGACTCAGGAATGCTGAGGACTTGCTTCATCTATCTCAGGGAAGAGCATCTCCCAGTCACCTGCTCCTCAGGAGGAACCATCACACAGAGCAGTGAGCCTGACAGCAGTCATATTTTGAGGTTTAGCTGTTAGTCAACCCAAGAAATATATTAGTAGCCTCTAGTCATAAATACAGTAAGTCAGATATAATAAGTGTTTCTCTGATCCCAAGGCCTGTGTTCTTTCTGTTATTTACATAAAGGAGATGTTACTGGTGATGCTGTAGAACAGTCGTGAGTTCTATGCATGGAAGAGGAGATGTGACCCAGCAGCATCTTTGTTCTTTTTTTCTTTTTTCTTTTTTAATCCTAGTGTGGTGAAGGTAGGTGCGGGGAATGCTGCTAGGAGGAAAAAACGAGTGTGTTGATTACCACTAATATTAAGGAGATGGAATAAAAGAAATATAAAAATGAGAAATTTTATTATTTTCTTTGTTGCTATTTTTTCTCACAGAAAAATTCAACGTAAAATGATAGACCATAAGCAATATTTGGATTTTCCCTAGAGAATCACTGTGGTACAAGAACAATTTATGATGATATGGAATAAATTTCTCAGAAAAATTACACGAAGTATAGTGAATTAATTAGGTTCTAGTAAAGCATTACACTTACAGACTCCTAGTGTATTTTACATACATAGACCTTAAAGATATAGTTTGGATTTGAAATTACAAGGTAATGATTGCTATATAAAAACAGTGGTAGCAAGGATTTGCTGAGGGGTTATTACAACTTGTACACTGTTCCTACCACTTCATACCATCTTTTGCTTTATCGTCATGATAGGATTGTGAAGTAGACAATTTCATTCCTATCTTTTGACATGTAAAGATAATAAGGTAGTATGTGTCTGCACAATTTACCTAAATTCCCTGCGGATCATATGGGACACACTCAAGCCTATCCGATTTCAGAAACTGATGTCTAATACAAACTTACTTTTTGCTAAGTGTCATTTTACGTACCTTACTGAAGTATTACTCTGTAATCTTCAGCTGTGATTTAAGAACATAAAAGCTCACGACCATGATTAACGCTCAAAAACTAGTTTCTGAATAATTCAATAAATATTTGAGTGAACAGTGGTAGCAAACTGTAAAATATACGCTTTTAATCAAAAGAATAAAATAATACTCATACTAATAATAAAAGTTATACATTCTTAATGTATTCAAAATACTTAGCATATATTTAATCTTCTTATTCCATACAACATCCCTGTAAGGTGGGCATTTTTATACCGATTCCACCTTATTAATGAAAATCCTAAAGCTCAGTGTTATTACTTTGTCTAGGATAATGCAATATTGTGTAGCAGAATCTGAATTTGAGTCCAAGTCTTCTGTCTACACATCTAATCTTTTTTTTTTTCTAATCTTTATTCTAGTATGCACACTGGCCTTGACAATCATTTACATCAAATTTATCATTTTTCCCCTTTGCCTGACTTCTGATTTGCTCTAAACACATGTATTTTAGGAGGAAAAATTCTTTTTCCCTCTTCTTCAAATTCCACATAGTCACATTTATTTTATGGGCTAAGCCATTATATCATGGCTTTGTGAATCCCTCTCCACCACTCAAAAGCCCCAAGCTATTCTGGGAAAATGTTCATGCCCTATATATAAACCATTCCTTTGAAAATTAGATGAGTGGTAACCTTATTAATATTTCATGTGCTCAATCCTGCTTGAATTGATAATGTTGCAGTAATTTTAATGTGAAATAATATAACGTAATATGCATAGAGAGTAAGTAGTCCTGTAAGAGAATTAATAAAACTTAGTTGCTAGAGGAAAAAGTTCTCACTTTTTAACCCCAGTTCATGAAGACTTAGCCTTTCTTGCTGCCCATGTTCAAGCTGCCACATTACTCAGGAGAGCATATTTATGTGTGGCAGTGTACAGAAAGTGAAGATCACCATTCTCCATAGCTGAATATAGAACTGCTTATGCATCCCCACAGAAGTGCCCTGGGACCTATAAACCAATGTAGAGCTGCCAGGGACACAAGAAGAGGCTGTATCAGCAACAGGACCAGCAGCACCTACCTTGCTAGGTGGCTATACTGAACGGCAAGTGCATGAATGCATGCAATACTTCAAATAAACATCAGTGTCTTTAGTGCTACACATTCTCAAGGCATCAATTTCTAGTGCACAGAAAGACAGAGCCTTCTTCTTTGGAAAGGTATGTAGTATGTACGCATAGTCTCAACCACCCCACTGTGATGTCCTGCTCTTGTGAACCAGTTGAAGACAGCAGAAAAGTATCTTCTTCAATTTCTTTCAGTCTCTCATATTCATAACTTTGTTGGTTCCCGTCCTTCACTACTAAATAACAACCTCTGACCCTCACCCCAACCCTTGATGAATTTTTGCATATCTTATCTACAATATTGACTTTGAAATTTGAGTTTGCTTATCTTTATGAAGTCATTAACTTTTGTGATAATTTGCAGATTTTTCAAGTCTTGCTCCCTCTGCCAAACCCGTCCTCTTGGTATTATACCTCCTAGAGGACCAGCTTTTAACAGCCCAACAGAAGAAGCAGCCTCCTTTAGTTAGGAAGCAAGATGAAACTTCTCACAGATTTGAAAAATATGCCTTAAAATCACAAGTCCTTTAAAAGTGGGCAGAAATTAACATTTGTACATATTACTTCTATAGAATGCTCATTGTTGACAGGAAATATTTATGGATCCCTATTAATTATAATGAAGATCAAAACATTACGAAAAATACAAGTTTAAAGGAATCCTACTAATATGTAGGTAATTTTATACAGTATATTCAGAAAGTGAACAATACCAAGTATGTTCCTCTAGCCATTTAATTTGCAAACACTTTCATCGGGTAATTTTAGAATCTGTTTAGGAATATATCAATTGATTCATCAAAATATTTTGATACAACCTGGGCCTGGTGGCACACACCTGTAAATCCAGGATTCTGGGAAGCCAAGGCAGGAGGATTGAAAGGTTGAACCCAGCAAGGTAATTAAATAAGACTCTTCCATTGCAAACGACTCTAGGTACACAATCCTCAGTAATACACACACACACATACACGCACACGCACACGCACAATCCTGAGGGAGCTGAAAGTTTATATTAGTTTGAATATCACTCCAACTCAACTTTTTCATACTGTTTCCTTGCTTGAAATAAATGACCATCATTAAAATGAGTTTTAAATTATTTCATTTTATTTTATTTTATTCCCAAATATTGGGGATTGAACCTAGATCCTTGCACTTGGTAGACAAGTGCTCTGCCACTGAACTGGATCTCTGAACTTTAAATCATTTCAGATAAAATAATTTATTTTACCTTGAGCATGCTCTGGTAGCAGTGGTATTTTAGTTTTCTCTGATGTTTATTTTTTTCTGTGAATTCTTTATATGGTCTCTCATATGTGTAGGTTTATACTATATTTCTAAAGGTAATATTATTCATGTCTAGTTTTAAATCATCATATTTGCTACTTTATAAATATTGACATTTTTATGTCAATATATTTCTCCATCTATATATTTCTCCATCTACTCACCTTTGGACCTTCACAATGTTTGCATTATGTAATCAGAAGTGAGAAGCATGAGAAGAAGAAAGAGTAACTTCGACAAACCATTTAACACAGAAAACTAGATAGCAGCCATGCACTTGAGTGAAGCGTAGAAAGAAAGAATGAATTGCTGGTAGCATTCAAGGGTATCCCAGACTAACACAGTGCTCGGCTACTGGATCCTTCTACAGAGTGTGAGTAGTACACAAAGTGGCCCCAGGTACTCTATGAAGTACCCAGTTAGGATCATTAATTTGTTATCTTTAAGAATTGTATTCGATGTCTTAGTTCAAAGAATATATTTTCTATTCTCTAACCCTTGATGAGTTCTCCTGAATTTGGGGCTGTCTTGGGTTGCTACAGTGAGGTCTTGTATGGTCCCCAAAAGCCCATGTGTGGGAGCTAGGTCCCTAGCCTGTGGCCCTACTGGAAGTGGTGGAACCTTTAGGGAGTAGGGCCTACTGGCAAGAAGTTAGGTCATTGCAAGTGTACACTTGAAGGACATATTGGACCTCAACCTTTCTCTTTCTCTTTGCTTCCCAGATTCCTGAAGATAACCAGGTTGCTTCACCATGTACTCCCTGGCACAATAAGCTTCCCTGGCATGAGCCCACAGCATCAGGCCAGTTTACCATGGACTGGAGCCTCTGTAATCATGAGCCAAAATAAACCTTTCCTGTTTTTCACTTTATTACATCAGGTAGTTTGTTACAGTAATGGAAAGCTGAGTAACAGAGGTTCAGCTTACATTTCACCATAAATAAACAGAATAAAACAAATGAAGTCCTAAACACCTGAAAGATGGGAGAAAGCAGAAAATCATGGCAAGGTGAAGGTAGACTTTCACTTATCAAATACCACAAATTCACTCATTGTTGAGTTTCATCAGTTGGTAAAAATAAGCTATGACCTTTCACCTCTCATAGCCATGGGAGACTTTCCTTGGAAATTTTCTCTATCCAAATCATTTTTAAAAGAGCATATGCTCCATTGAAATTCTGTGTTTTAAAACTTCACATATCTATGTGGGAATTATTAACATAGTATCCCAAATAGCTTGAGTTTTTCTCTTTCTGACACATCATAGGAGCACACTCCTGGCATTGCTGTGAGTTATAGACTCATCTGCCTCATTCTACCCCACGAGTGGTGCCAGAGTATTTTATTGGTAATATGATGCCCTCCGAATATCTTCTACAAATACTCTTTCCTTGTCTGTCTGTCTGTCTCTCTATTTTACATGTATTAAAGTCTCAGACAGTGGTTCTTCCATTAGACAGTGTCCTTGGCTAAGAGCAAAATGTGTAGAGATCCTCTAGTAAACTCATGGTCACGTATCACGAATGAGAAAAATTATTGTGTGAGAACACTACAAACTAGGTTTTGATTATTACAGTCACACACTATCTTAATTTATGCAGTATGTGACTCCAATATTCCAATACTTTTTCAAAGCTGCAGTTTTATTCTTTAAAATATTTTAATAGAGCAACATTGCTCAGTTTCTAATATCTGAATTTTGCTAAGATTGTTTCAGTTGCTAAATGTTTTCGTATTAATAGATAAAAGTCTATGAGTTTTAATAATCTATAGAGTTTGTCCTTAACTTTGACAAAGACTAATGACATTAAACATCAGTCACATTGTAATTATAGTTAACATTGGGTTGTTATTGTATCTATATTAAGGCAAAAACATCAACCCCGTGCAAGAAATCATTTTTGCATTCTAATAATACTATGCTTGTGTGCTCAGAAATAAACCTGGGAGTTGATAAATTCTACAGGGAAATAGTCATTAAAATACATGAGTGCACATTGCTGGTAGAGGACTTTGACACAAATTCATTTGTTTTTCTATGTATCTCTATGATTCAGGGCATGTTAAATTTAGTTTAATGCATGTCTAAGACTCAGAGAACATGGACATTTGATCAGCAATTACAGATGGTTCTATAGTTTCACTAAACACTTGTTTCCATTGATGAAAATAATCTTAGAGTTTTCCTTTCTATTCTATGTAGAAGAATAATCTCTGGTAACTTTCTTTGCTATATCTGAACGTTCTCCAGTTATGATCATACTTTTAAATTTCAATCACCCTCATCTCCAATCTATTATGATTTTGAAGAAAACATATCAAAACAATTTCCATCTTTCTCTAAATTTAAGAATTTAGACCCCAACCTTGAACTTAATCTTTGAAAGATATTGCGCACTGTGAATCTCACTTATTTCCAGAACTAAATGACTGCACTGTGCTATTCATAGCTTCTTTCTAGAATCAAGTGACATTCAACCATTTTCCTCTCCTTAAATATGTGCAGATTTCCTATGCAGTTCACAATGGAGGTGAAGAGGTGGAGAACAGCGAAAGGATTAGAGAGAGAAAGCATCAGGTTACGAAGGGCAAATGAGAATCACATAGTGAAAAACCTGTCAGCTAATACTTAGAAATCCAACGTACAAGTCTATTTAGTACAATGGTTCCAAAAGATTGTTTTAATTTCATCATCTGAGTATTAATTTTCTGAACTCTTCCAGGGGAATAAGGTGCTGTTGAACACAATGAGGCTATGTGCCGACTCATCCAAGTCAAACTGTACATCGTTAAGATTAATATTCCTTAGAAGAAAAACAAAATATAAGGCCGAGCTCTGACATTTCATTTTCCATGTGAGATATATTATCTTCATTTCACAGAAGTTTATAAAAGTCAGGTCCTAATTTGTGATAGGAGCATACTGTGATTTGAAAGGTAGATTACAGACATGTGATGTGCTTTGTGCAAGGAATTTCAGAAAGAGGACACACTGATGTATAGGGAACTAACCAATATAAAGGTGATATTTCAAAATTTCCTTTTATGCAAAGAAAAATCTTAGTAAGACTTCCTGTTTCCGTGGCTACAAAACTCTGCTCTTTACCTTGCTGAGGTTGCTATTACCCGAGAAAAGGCAGGCTTCCTTCTGGCAAATCGAATAGAGTGGAACTCATTATGAGAGGCACGGCAGAGCACGACACAGATAGCAGAGTCGGAATCACAGGTATCCACCAGGGAGTTTTATAATGAGAGTCACTAGGATCCACCCACGGACATCAGATGGTGTTTCAGGCGTCTGCAGAAAAAGCGTCTGGCATTTCTATTAAAACCACAGCGATGTATCCAATTTCTTAAAATAATGTTCTCAATGTGATCTATGAGAAACAATTAGCGAATCCTGAACTACCAAATGGATCTCGGCCTAAGAAATGTGATAATTACAGCAGATTATTGTACTGGCTGCTATGACTGGGGCTTTCCAACTCCATATGCTCCGCCCTGTGGACAAGTAAGTCTCCTTCCTCTACAGAAGCCGTAGCATGGAAACTGAAAATCAAGGGAACGGCTGTCGATATATTAGCATGAAGAAAACATAGATTAGACCCTCTGCCAAGCAAAGATGCATGCGAAATAATGCAATATTATAAACTATTGAGATTTTTTGACTCATTTATAACGTCAACATAATCTACCTATCCTGGAAAATACAGAAATCAATAATAGAAATGGGATGTCACAATAACAAAAACAAAATGTATACTATGTACCACTGGCTTTAGATACTGAGCTATTGGCACTGATAAATATATTATCTGGAGCTAGAGAAATGATTACTAATGTTATGCTATGAAAATGATTTTGGAGGGAAATATTATTTGCAGTAGAGTTAAAGGTATATACTATCCCTAATGAGCTTATTACATTAGGTTAAAAAATAGTTGAAAAAGTGATTGCTGTGACATGGGCTAGTTTCTGTTAGATTTTTTTTTAAAGAAACACAACAAAGAAATAAGTGATCGCACAAGAAAAACAAAGAAAAAGCAAATACTCTGTTTCCAAACTGGAATAGAAGAGTATTTTCAGAGTTTACAAATTCAGAAACTTGCAGAATTTAATGGTGCTTCTCATTCTCATCTAATCATCACAAAATCAAACCGATGGGCCCTTTGAGTGACAATCCCAGACAAGGAAAAGTCAGGAGTTTTCCTGCTGTAACCTTAGGAAATGATCATAAATCGGTTGCACTGAATATGAGAAAACCTTGCAGGCAGAGGAATAGAAATTGGGTTGGTAAAACCTTTAAGGCTCAAAATACCCCAATTAGAAAAGTGTGTAGGAGGGTTGACAATGGAAGAAATAATGAGGCTCAAATATTAAGTATCCAATTACACTGGCTTATCTGAGTTGGTGTTGTTTATACTGTTCATGTGTGTATACTGCTGCACACATGGAACATGGAGTGGTCAGATAATTCATTCTTTAAATTTCTGTATCCAGATGTAATGTAGAGACTCCCAGGTACCATTCAGAGATTTTAGGCTTTGAACTCAAAGTAGAGACTGGATGGGACAGTTGCTTTGGTGAGATGTGTCAGAATAAGAGAACCAAGTATTTGTGACTCTGGGCTGACTCCAGTAAACTATTTTCCGTGCACACATACTCAGTGCCCTTTCTTGCATTCCTTCACAAGATGAGTTTCCATTTACTAGCAAATAATGCAAGTGCTGGGCTTCCGTGGATGTTTCCTAAGCTACCTTTCTGAGTGCTGCCACCTTACACTTCTTAGGTGCTTTCAGAAGTCAACCTGTGAAGTTGTAGTATTTGGGGCACCTGGAAACATTGGGCTCACCTGCTCTGAGAGCTCGAAATCCCCATCCTTTGCTGTTACCCGAGGGCTATAGATGAAGAAGTGTGAGTGCCTAGCGGCCTTATCCCCAGTGAGAGGAGTGGTCTGTGGCCCAGAGTTTCTTGTGGGGCGCCACTGAAGCTGAAGTTTCCTACACGTCAACCTCAGATTTTACCTTGTCCATCTTTATTCTCTCTCATGTCCTCATTTCCTGTCATATGCTCCCTGGGAATTCATTCTAAATACATTACTTGCATAGGAATCCTTATCTTAGAATGTGCTCTGGGAAACCGAGTCGAAGATATATGCTCATCCTACTGACCACACATGTGGCTGTGTGATTTCCCTGGATCTGGAAACATCAGCCAAAGTAACATGTGCTGTTTTCAGAGGAAGCTTTGAGCCCAGCATGCACATCCTAGTGCTCCCTTTACCCTCTGTTGCAAATGGCAATGTGCCAGCTAGATGCTGGGTTAGCAGTCCAGGTCCTGGAGTGAAGAGGTGTGGATCACAGACATAGTGACCTATGATAATTTAGTCATCTAACCTTTGATAGAACCCCTGAGATAGGAGGGTCTCTTCTTACTGCAGCATTATCTAGCCTGCTTTGGCTAATACTACAAGCTTCCACTAATAAAGCTGGGCATAGATTATAACTTAACTTCCTCATAATAAACAAGTTAATTTATAAGAATGCGTTTATGCTTGTGATTTATTCATCACTGCAAATTCTACCGAAAAGTATGATCAAAAAAAAAAAAAAGAAGAAGAATTGAGCTGTGTCGTGTACATGTACCAACTCCCCACAAGGAATGTGGTCATTGTGTACTGCAAACGTAATAAACAGACTTTCCTGATTTCTTTTGATATAGATTTTTAAGCAATTCGGTATAGCTCAGTAATACCAGAAAGGTATATTTTCTGGATCAGTGTGAATTCTCCTCATAATATTTTTTCCTGCAGATGATGTTCTGTTCCATTTCAGTTGTTTGTGAATGTGCCTGATCTACTAATTAAAAATTCTTTTGTTGGGTCCCAAGTTTCCAGTCCTGATTATCTGATCACAGGAAGCAATAATTAAGTGGAATAATTTTTATTAATAAAATTCTTCTTTGAACAATATAAAGAGGAAACTTCTTAGTTTCTAAACAAACTGATAGAACGTTGTTACATAAAATGCTGTGAGTTTATTGAGAAATTTTTCTTTGACACCTCAGGCAAGTGGTCTTGACATAAAAGTGACTTTTAAAGTAAGTATAATTTATCTAGATTAAGACTGTACTTTCGCTGGACTTCCTGAAATGACTTTGGTCTTGGCTTTCTCGTTAGTAAAAGTTGGAAACAAGTTCAACTTACCTAAAAATACTTGAGGAAAATAATGACTGAATAATTTGTAAACTAAGGGCTAGCAAATCATCAGAAAAGAATTAGATCAACAAACTCGGAAGGGTCTCAAGGAAATTTGGACTGTAAAGAATAAGTTAGAATCACATGGAAATAGAATAAACTCTTTCCTGTCAGCCCAACCACGAGGGAGCCATAACATAGCATAATAAGTATGTTCTGAGAACACTCATAGACTAGAGCTAAAGGTTTATGCTGAGTTCCAGAGAAAGATTATATGTTTTCTATTGTAGACTAACATTATTTTGCTTGATTTCAGATTGGAAGGAAGCAATATAACAGGGTCTAATATAACAGGTTTGTAATAGTTTTGTAGTTGGGATGAAAAAGAGCAAGTGCATCTTGACTTCATTAGTATAAAAATTATTTAATCAAATTGTTATTTTTCTTAATTTTCTGACAAAATATTTACATTCCGATTTATAGGACCATGGGTCAAACAGAGTCAGGGACCGTCAGTCACACAGAAAATGACGAGACTTGGTCTCCTGGAGTTGCATAGTGTGGAGACCCTAATTCCAAACATGGAATGATTATTATTGTGTGACAGTAGCCCGGGAACCAGAAATACAATAAAAGGAATGACTAATATGTACAATTTACCAGAAACTTTGTTGTTTGCACCTATGAACTGATGTTATGTCTTATTTCCATTTTATAGATCAGAAAATTAAAGCTTAGAGTAATTAACTAATTTGCCAAAGTTTTCAAGTTGATTATGAAGCTGGGTCTTAAATCCACATCAATCCACATAAATCCAAATATCCTTGCTTTTAGCCACTCTAAAACATGGTTTTCCTGCTGTTTTAATCTATTCTTCCTTAATTGTTCGAAGAAGGAGTGGCAAGATATTTCCGAGTTATCCTCAAGCACTTATAGCTTCAGTCTTGTGAAGGATATTCACTACACCATAATATCACTTTGATTATTTGACTCTTTTTCTGAACTTTGTCATGAAATAGTACATACATTAAATGAATGACTCTGCTCTAGTAGTGCCTCAGTACACCTATACAGATACAACAGTGGAATGTATAGTTGTATATAATATTAACAGCTATTAAAATCATTTTAACTTGCCATTTACATTCATGATTTGTTTTCTTTCAATTTCCCCACTGAAGTCAGACAATTTATAAAACAACTGCAGAGGGATTAGAGATCAGAGCTTCCAATGACACATATTTCTTATATATGTGTCTGCCGTATCTCTATTCTCTTCTCATC
The DNA here is from genome assembly GCA_004026905.1 of Hystrix cristata. Taxonomy (NCBI): domain Eukaryota; kingdom Metazoa; phylum Chordata; class Mammalia; order Rodentia; family Hystricidae; genus Hystrix; species Hystrix cristata. The sequence continues at coordinate 2,713 of PVJO010000614.1, read as the reverse complement.
ATTTCTTTTTCCTTCTTCTCCTTTCACTGCTAATGCAGCACACGGTTGGCAGTATAAGGTGAAGCAGGCCTTCATAGCTTTTGAGTGCTCTTTCCCGTGTTTTTGTCTTCCTGAATTCTTAGACACTCAAGTTTCTTGGTGCCTCATTCTCAAGCTCCAGGATGTTTGTTTGGTTTTTACCACATTTTGCATTAGCCACAAGTATCCAAATCTTTCCCAAATGCTGCAGATTAGATACTTACATAGAAAGCACAAGTTTCCCTTATGTATATTTAGCTCAGGGTCTGGAAACCATACTAGCCAGAACTGTTGTCATAGTACATTGGTCTTTATGAAATTACTTCAAATATATTTGCTATATGATAGCATTTATTAAACATTGTTTAACTTCACGAAGCCATTGCATTAAGATATTTAAAGGAATGGAACAAAAATTTCACTTTTCTATTTCATCTATTATTAATGATCTAATTCCCAAAGCTTCCATATAATATCTGAAACACTTGGATGTTCTCCCTTTTGCTGTCATGTCCAGTTTTATATTAGGACTGTCTTTGGATCACTCTCCAAGTACATGAATTTACTACATTCCCCTCCTAGTCTTATGGGCAAGTCACCAGAACATCACTTTTTATATCCTACTAAACTATTCTCTCTGCATTTACCGCAACACAAAAAGCTGGCCAAACTGAGGATCTTTTCCCTTTAGACTGTCTGAGAGTACTCACGTAACCTTTTCCACAAATGAATAACTTATGGTAATAACACCCATTAATCATCAATTTAAGTTGGTAAACAATTAGTTGTGTTATTCAATTTTAATTTCATATAGAAATGATGATGATTAGGGTAGATATTCATAATTACTCAACTTCATAGATAACATTGGTATCAAAGTTTTAGACTGTATTGGTCAGATTTTGTTACTGGGACACAATATCTGTCACCCACAAATTAAAGGAAGATAGATTTAGTGAGACTGAAAATTTAAGGGGTTTCAGTCCATGGTCAGCTGGCCCCAAACGTCCCGGCAGAAAAGCATGGTGCAGCAAAACTGCTTAGTTCATGGCTGCTGGGAAGCAGAGCAGGGAAAAAGCACCAGAAGGGGAGGGTTGAAGGACCAGCTATGGCCAAGATCACACCTCCATGATACACCTAGACAATCCAGAAGTGTGGTTCACCACTCCCCCGGGGTTAATCCCAAAGTTGATCAAGTCGACATTCCACCCTAACCACCACGGTGAAGCATTTACAATGCAACATGGTGTATGAATGCCTGGGCTTTTAGGTTAGACAGGCTAGATTTGAATTGTAATTCTATTATATGTTGACATTTTGTCCTTGTTAAAATCACTAAATTATTTTGTGCCTCAGTTTTCTATTCTCATAGCACAAAAGTACTATTTAGCTCATAGGATATGCATGAGGATAAATAAATTGGTGTACATAGGTGTTTAGGAAGGTCACTAACATATAGGAAATCTTATTTGGGGATTAGGTCCTTTATAGGACCACAATTAGCAAATGTGAAACATAAAATTAATCAGTTCAATTTGAGCCAATTGCATGAGGAACAATTTAGCCAGTCAATCATTTGCTATTATGAAATGATTTTTTTCTAACAATGTTGAGAGGGATTATGAAAATAATATGTTGATAAGAGTGTAACATACACTTTTGGATTAGTATTGCGCTGGGTAGTACTTCATGATTTATGTTTTCTAAATTATTTCCTGAGATGCATAGCAAATGAAAAACTCTAATCTCGTGAAAATTAAGTTTGATAGATACCTTATTGCCAAAACCTGCCAAGAATTTCCCACATTACAAAATCAATGATGCTTAAAGAGAAATTAAAGTAGTACATTATAATGACACCTGCTTTGGTGTTTGAGGAAGAACATATTCACTGGCCAAAAGGATGATAAGAGAAGCATCAATCCTTTCTCTATGGCCTGAAATCTGATGGGGAAATGGGCCTCACATAAAACAGAAAATGATGGAGTTATTTCTCTTTTGAAAAACAAGCAAAAATCAGAATTGTTTAATTATTCTCCTACACAAACACACACATCTTTCATGTTTCAAGATTTAATGACAAAAGTTCCTTTAAATTATTGGAGAAAATGGTAAGCTTTTATAATAATCTATGTGAGCAAATATGTCAGATTGAATTATGAGAACACCAGTGGCATTTGAGGGAAGTAAACTTGGCAATTGATTTGTTGTAGGTGTCGCAATACAAGGACACATACAGAATAATTCTCATTTTCTAACAGAGCTGTTTAGTACACAGTGGCATAATTTATCAAATTGGGAAAACTGGAAGAGGATGAAGAGAAGGTTTAAGGGAAAAGACCATACATTAGATTATGGGGCATACTGCACTGAATTATATAAGAACCATCCAGGGTGGGATTTAGGAAGAAATATTTAAAGACCAGGAAGTTCAGTCTAGGTGAATAGGTTGAAAGAATTGGATTGAGAATTGTCAGTAACTTAATGATAAAGTTAAGTGAGTATATGAAATAAGCGGAAAGGGTATCATGAAAAGAAAATAAGGACCAAGTCTTAAAGAGTCATCATTTGGTAGATGAGTGAATAAGGAGCATCTAGCAAAAAAAGATTGAGGAGAAAATACTTCAGAGGAGTTGTGAATTACTGAAGAAAGAACATGAGTTCCACAAAAGAGCAAATGTTAAAGAATTAAGCC